>VTPC01006295.1:24170-37583 GCA_011009095.1 Ignelater luminosus | reverse complement strand
CAGGAAATACACGACTGAAATATAATAAACAATTTTCACCAGGAAACAACACATGTGGTTCAAATAAACAATATGCGAGATAAACTAATAAATGCTTCCAACTAAAGGTTTGATAAACTAACAAATAACCAAGTATGTCCACAAAATTATTAATTGATATAAATTTTTAAAATAACATTACAACTTTTACAGTTTGATGGTAAAGAGCACATCGCATTCTTGGAGCGTACTAGGAAAATGGGTTTACTTTAGGAAGTGAGTCTCACCTGATAACCTCTGTTGCAAGCTAATTTAACTTTTACAGCTTGATAGCGAAAAATTTTGAGCGTACTGGGACAGACCGGTCGTTAGACATACGTTTTAGTAGGTAGAGAGCTACAGTATATAGTTTGTATGTTTATGGTATTTGCCAGTCATTAAAGAATTGACTGCTACTTGCGGTTGCTGGTTTCACGCAGGTGGAATCTTAATGAAGTAGAAACCAAGTGACCTTTTATTATTGTTTACATTCATCGAAACAACATCTTTAAAATATTCTAATCGGGAGCATTTTTATCGAATTGCAATATTCAGTTAACTAATGTAACTGATAAATGCTTTGCGTTAAAAGCATCTATTGCTGTTTGATTATTATGAAGCTAAATTACTTAATTGGGAGCGGTGTTGAATTAACAAAAATGATAAAACTATAGCATACTTTACAAAACTGCTGTGGTTGCATAAAAAACGTAAAATCCAGCGGTCTTCTGATAATCACTTAACCACTATCAGGGATGAGTAGCATCGTCAACCAGAGAGCCCTTCCTCTTGAGTGCTACAGTACTCCGCATATATAAAAATGATAGATGGGAATATTTAATGTTGCGTTCTTATCGTTAGCACAATTTTACATTGAGAACGAAACTGAACGGTTATTTATTATAGATCAATAAAATTTTGGATCACTCTCTGAAGATATTCTTATGCATATAGCTAACAATAGAATTGAAAAAAAGAAATTTCAAACGCCTGAAATATTTTATTCAACAGATTCTACTACAAAGATATCATGATTAACATAGGAATTTATGCACCTCACGGAGGTAGAAAGAACGCAGATGCTGATGATAAAGACGTCCAAATCATTAAAGACTTGTAATGGAGACAAAAACCAATTCAGCGCGGAGTAAGGGAAGCTCCTGATTGCCGCTGCGCCATCTAATTTATATTCAGGTAAATTATTTAAAAAGGCGTTTCAGAGTCAACAATACAGCTTAAAAGTGAAAGCAAGATAAATAAGTTCAATCAAATATACACAGAGGATACAGGAAGTTGCTAAGGACATTCCCGAGAATGCTTGTTTGTCATACATATTTTACAGAAGTGCTAACATTACAATGATAAAAAGACATCATAGAGCTACAACTGTAAGGTTAATGTAACAGTATATTTATTTTAAATTGAGAATTATTGAAGATGTACGAATATGATAAAAGAAAACTGCAAAAACGTAATTGCCTGTTAAACCTTTACAATAATAAATCAAGACATTAATGGCTTTTTGAAATAAAAAATCCAAGTCAAAATTCTACTTATTAATAAAAAAAGAAGAAAATTAACAACCACCCGATCGTAAAAAATTTTGTCGTATGAGACACGTACAACACGTTATATAATCGACGATTGTGGCTTCTCAGGATTCAAGTTTATAGTCTCAATTTATTTTCTAGACATGTCTGAAAAGATCCAAGAAGAAGTCGTTTGCAGAGTGAGAGCATTTTATAAAATATTTTGAAGTCGCTGTTCCTTTATTTTGAGGGTTAGGTAGATTAGTTGGAAATTTCTCCGCCTAAACGTAATTCTGGATACTTTTTCTTTTTAAGCAAAGGTTAGAGAGAACGTGGAAAACATTTATAATCTTTTAGCAAACAGCTATCAGCAATATAATGAATTAATTTAAGTCTAATAGACTTATAAATTGTCTTTGGCATGAACACAAATGTTTATATTTCCAATTTAATAAGCAAGATATTTTTAAAAATTAGAATTAGACAAAAATAAAATAAAGAAATGTTCTTTACCATCAAGAACTTTGTTTCAATTCGCCGAACATGCTTAGAATGCGAAGTGTAACGTATTCAAGTGAGGCGTGGGAAGAGAAATAAATGGATCAACTTAATTACACGCTTTCACGCTGATTTTCCCTTTTTCCTACCTAATCTAAAGTAAAAAAAAAAACATTAACCACATGCCATTTTAATACATCTTGAGGCAAAAACGATTCCCTGCAAAAGCATTAAGCGTTTTCAGTTTCAAATTATAAAATTCCACATCAAAAGGACGATAATAGTATGTCTAATAGGGTATTAATTAAGCATTTGAAGTTAAAAGTTAATTGAACCTTCCTACAATTAATATAATAATTCTTAAAAATGATAATTTGACTTACCAGGGTTAGAATTACCAAACAGTTTCCAGTGATAGCCAGCATGAAAATGATGCCGTATAATGGGATTTGAATGCGGCCAGACTCGTACCAATAACTGTTATATCCCACAGAACTTGGCTGTAAACTTTGAAATTCACTTACATTTTCATCGTTACTCGAATTTAATAAGTACAAACTAGAGTTCATATCAATTTCCATTTTTTTAACTTTTTATTTTATTTTGTTTATCTTTTTAAAAAGCGCACCATCGTCACACAAATTTAATTAACATTAGTCATTAGTGAATTCATTCGCGTCATTAGATATCGTTAAAGTCAATTTTAAGTTAGAAGCAAACAAACACATCTTTAATTATATTTATTATGTTTTATTAGTCAAGATCAATCTTGCTACACTAATTATTCACTTCTTATAAAACACAATTAAATTTAATTGTATCGTTTATACTTCTGATATTTTCTTTTAGTTCGACGACTTGACGCTTGTTGAAAGTCCTGTTTATAAACAAGTAATTATTGTTAATTAGGAAGACAAAAGAATCAAGTTTAAACTTAAGATTTCTATCATCATTCGTGCTTTCATTTAATGTATCATTACGTCAAAAAAGGAAAAAAAAGAAAAACTTCTATTGTTAAAAATAAAGTAATTTCTTTATCCTTTCAACGTCAAAAATGATTACAAAACGTAAATGAGCTAAAGCTCAAAACTGTAGAAGCGGTTGCGCTAACTAAGCGTAAACAAGATTAGGTAGGTTGTATTACAGAATTAATTTGTGGTTTTGATTACAATAAATTATAATAAAAAAGTTAAATTTTCATATTTTTCCATTAAAATTGTTCGTTTAAGTAATTAAAAAAGTTAAACGAAATAATTATTAAAACAACTCGGAAAATGGTTAACGATTCTCATTAACGTCTTTTGTAAGCTGAATTTTTTTCGCATAAATCAATATTCGTGCAATGAAAACCACAATATAGGTAAAGAGTTACTAAAGATCGTGAAAAAGAAAGTTCTACTCTCGAACAAATTAAATTGGGAGAGGCGCGAGACAATTTGGTACGAATTGCATTATTCAGTAGTCAATATCTATTGATTTTTCACAAAAAAGTTTTTGACGAGAATTTATTAGCAATAAGCTCTTTCAACCCTTATTTATTCATGGAAGTTTGATTGAAGAGTAGAAAGTTGTAAGTTTCGAAACAACAATGTCTTCATACTATGTTAAAGTGCGTTTCATTAAATACCGGCTTTTCACTCTCAACTTTGAGTTTAGAGCTTCTGATTGTTTCTGACAGGAGTTCTTAAATACAAAGTTTAAATGTTTATCAGATTTAAAAGTTAAGTCGTTAGTATATTCTACCTTCATTGTATAATACGCAATGTATTTCCATAGTGGTGAGACAGAGATATTAAATTTCTGTAAAACGAACTTAATTACATAGGAATAATTCAAATAAATCTCAACTTGTATAACAAAGTGAAAATTAATTTAGCACTTACTGATTAACTTCGATTGACATGAACTTAAAATTGCTAGCATTTATCTATTACATCTTGAGAGGGTTTCGGTTTATTTATATTTCTCTTTTAAAAGTTTTTGAGAAAAGAGGCGTGCATATGTATTTGTCTCTGGATTCTAAAAGTCTTCTTATAGAAGTTCTTTTTAAGAATGTCCCAGGCATTTTAATTTGTCTCAGCTAATTTTATTTTTTTATTTCATTAGTTTTCCTTAATAGTTACCAATTAAAATTTAACTAGAAATTTTCTATTTTTCAACTAAACGATAATTAAATTTTGCTGTTCCGCCTATGGATTAATTCAAATTAGAATCTCATATCCACAGTTCTATCGCCATGAAAATTATTTGTTCTATTATTAGCGTAAGATATAAAAGTGAAATTGCAATTTTTGGGTTTAACTGTAACAAGGTTTTAGTTCTTTAAAGAGTTTACCAAACCTACAGCTACAAATTGACTAGAGAAATAATCCTCTCTCTCTTCTTTTTAGTGAATGCTTTAGAGAACTGTCAGTATTGCGCGTTGTCCGTATAAATAAAGGCGTTAACTTGCGCTTCATCTTGAATCACCACTCATAATCACTGGTTCAAGCTAGTCATTCTACTAGAGTTGCTGAGAGGTTTTAAGTCTGTGAACGACCTATACGCTTTTAACGTGTCAAGACGGAGACGATTTGTTGCTTCGAGTGGGGTATCGCTAAATAAAGCTCTGTAAATGTGGGTGTTTTCGTTGCAGAAGAGACGTTTTTAGCGTAGGAATCTACTGCAAAGTGCAGAACTTACAGTGCAGTTATTACTGATTGAATATAGCCGCAACGAATTCCAACCAGTTTATTGTCTTAATTCTTTATCTTCAGGATACTACTATCTATTATTTGTTGGTTCACTGCTGCTTATCGTTTATTAGCTCCGTTCAAGAAATTGTTTTGCGAATAATCTTCTAATAATCTAAATAAGATTTTTGAATATATACCTACCGAATCTCGTTTATAAATCATAAGGGAGTCATTGTAATGATATTCACTATAATTTTTTCAGCTGAAAGAATTTTGTTAAGAAACTGTGGAGGAATACCCAGGTTTAGATATTTAGTCAATAAAATTTGAACCAGGTGTTACTCGTTTGTACTAGGTTGGACAATTAAGCTAGCAAACTCGCAGCGAGTTCCGCAAGATTTGTAAACCTTTCAACAGTCCACCATTTAAAAAAATTGTGTGCGAACCGTATTAAATTATTAGTTGAGTGCTGGAATTGTGCAAAGATCAATGCTCTCAAGTTCAAACTTTGTATTAATAATTTCGTTTATTTTTTTTTGGTAATCGAACTTTCCTGTATTAGTAGAGCAAGTTAATAAAGTAAATCTTTAAACAAATTTGCGTACAAGGCATCTTACCTAAATATAAATTAAACAAAATGTGTTAAATTAAGAATTTGTAATGCGAGTTTGAATTAACGCTAGAGTTACAAAAATAACAAAATTATTTAAGTCATTAGAGTATTGACACGATTAAGCAGCTGCGGAGGTGACGAGTTGTTTACACTGGCCGCCCTGCTATTGCATAATTACAAATGTTTATTTGCTTTTATTACTCGTTGTGGATAAACGCTAGGTTTGTTTTTGTTGTTGTTGTTTTTTGATTTAGAATAATAACACTGTGATATTACTAGAAGGTTCGTAATTTAATTTAGAAATGTCTGATAAGTAGAACTGAACTCTCTTCATTATATTGTAAATAAGACTTTGCATTGACTAGAAGCCAGCAAGTCCGCCTAATACTATACTTATTCAAAGAAGATAAATCCTTCTTCTTCTTTCACGAATTGGTTTAACTGTTTATACAAATTTGATTATTTAGTTTATAAAGCGATTACAAATTAATATTATGAAGATTATGTTCTGTGACAAATTGTATAATACTCTTTGCTTTTATTTTGTTTACATTCTTATGTTTGGATGTTTTTGCTTGAAGCACTTACAAATTTCTGTATCAGTTGTAAACCGCTAAAATGTCGCTTTCCAGATCACGGAACTATTTGTATTTATTTGTCATAAAGTATTTAACATTAAAAACGCTTTAATATATCATTCACGTTAAATTCTCTTAACCATAAAAAAGCATGTTTATCGTTATTAGCGCTTATTAATTTAACTCATTTTCTTACTTTGTTAAGTTAAGAATAGGTTATCAACGGAGTGTCATGCAAATTGTATGTTAACGTTAAGTTACCGTCTCTGGATGTCTGACATAAAGACTAAATTTGCGACATAGCACGGAAATCTTTAACATCGAAGAATCTTTAGAACCACCACAGCTGCAAACACCATTCTGGGATAGTGAAGTGTCTAAAGCCACCCGTGATCTCCACTGCAAAGCAAGCTGTAGTAGTACCTACACGAAGAATATACAACCATCATAGACAATAATATTGAGTTTAGACCAGACCACTAAAAGCACTCATTAGTTTCAATCTAGAAAAATCTACAATCATCAAGAAATCTTCAAGAAAGAATATGTCACTTGATGTGATTCCTAAAGTTTTATCGAAAAAGCGTGTACATTTCACAAGTGGAGTTTACCATTTCGAAATACATGGAACGTTTCACAGAGCTTTAGGAAAATTATCCACAGTGTTTTAACCGTTAACATTATAACTGAAGCCAATTCAAATTTAATATTTTGGGCTTTAATTGAGAACGACTTAAATTTACTACAAAGAAATTCTGTCATGCTTTCAGACGTGGTAAGTCATTGAAGAAGGCCTTTCAGTTATGCACGTAAGCATTTATTAAATCTCTACTGTATGTAATATCTAAATGAAACATCAGACAAAGAGTCTCTAAGACAGATAACTTTCCTGTACCAGTGATGTTGGGGCTTTTGATACCTTTAAGGTAATTTATGGCATTTCAAGCTATTTTTGAAGCACGCTGATTACATAGTAGACCTTACTATCTGTCATTCTGTGATAATCTATACCGATTTCGATTATATGTATTTTGTTTGAAGAAACACGAATGCGTTTCCTTAGCGTCGTTTCTTAGTGTTTTATTTTCAGCGTTATTTTAAGATTTTCTAATCTTAACATAATCTATCCTAGAGATTAACGCATTTCTTTACTTGGGCATTAACTTTAGATTTTATGAAGAATCTAAGCAGGTTGTTTAATACCTGAGATAGATCAGTTTCTTAAACAAATTGTGTTGGTTTCTAAAGCATTTTTAGTGTAGATAAATGCACTTTCTAGTCTGTTAACTCTGCAGAAAGACTTTCCAGCTCATGAACAAGGAATTTAAAAAAAGAAATAGTATTCATTCGTTTGACATCGTTTGTCACGAAGGTTTGTATGGTAGATCGTAACCGTTATAGAAAAGATGGATGTAATAAGTATGTTGATCATAACTTTAGTTTTTTCATTATATAGTATTTAAGTACAGTTTATGTTACTCTTTAGTATTGTTTCAGGTCTCAGAGCATCTACAGGCTCATGTAAGTAATTGGTGCCAAATCTTGCTTTTATTGTTCTGGTTTTCTTCTTGTATCTATGCACGACATCAAACCTTTTGCTATTGATCTGATTTGCTTTGTGCCATCTTTATAACTTACATTTGTAATACTCCACATCATTACAAACTTAATTTTGTGCTTATTGAATTGTGTCACAGTGGTTATATCTCTACTTCTAACTGTTCCCGAAACAATTCTGCAACTCTGTATTTGGTTTCCTCTCTTCTTCACCTACGCACGGAGAAGATTATTCATACCTGACAAGTAGTATCAATTATTCCGAACATATATCTGATGTACCCAAATTGTAGTAGAGATAACAGAACTTCTACGTTTAACTCACATGTGTTGTAATGTTATTAGTTTACCTTGCCGAGGAAGCTAAGTAAACTCAAGTTTGGTTATTGTCGCATTTGTATATCAAGTTCTCTGAGTACATCGATTCCGTTATATACTAACACGCAGAGTATTGACTTCTACAAATTAGTAAATTAAAGAGGTATTACATAAGCTTTGTGCGCGTTGCGGAAACAAAAACTCGAGTTTCTTGCAGTCATTTGTAAATTTACAATTACGACCTATTTCACTGTTAATATGGAATCTTAAAGACTTCTATCTTTTGTAAATAGGTAGTTAATGTATGAGAATATAAGGTGAGTTAATAACAAAAGATTGATTATGTTCGAGTTTAATAGATAAATCTTAGTTATAGATTATAGTAAAAAAGTGCTCTGATTTATGTGATGCTTTAAGGTAAACCCAATTGCACCACCTATACACATCTGTAAACTCTTTTAGACTACCCCTTAGTGGTCGCCATTTTCAGCAAAGAAACCTATCTCATCAAATATTTAAAGAGCACTCTTGCGGGTTCATTATGTAATACAAACAAGATCATTTTTTTCATTTATTTATTGTCTTGGTACCGGTCAAGGTTTATTATAGGACAGATATTTAAACCTGACGTTTACAGATTTAGACCCAATTATATTTTCATCATTGCAATTTCTCATTACGTTTGGCCCTGTATTCAGCTGGTGTTATGACCCCACCATTTTTAACCATCTGACGTACTTGATCTATTATGTTGGTATACTTTAATTACTGGAAATTGAGTCTGTGTTTACGACGAAAAATATTTTAATGTAAATTCAATCTGAGAAGCAATACTTCTAAGCAAATACAATTGTGTTTATTTCTTAAAATGCCGAAAAAGACAAATATTATAATTTTCCCAAATCATTTATAAAACTTTTTGTCAAGATTCTAAAAAACCGAGAAACTGATAAAATTCTTATTTCAAGTATATCAAGTATTTTGTTAGAATGAGAAGTAAAAAAAAGATGATGTGAAAGAACAAACACCTGTTGCACTCAGGTTTCTGAATATAAAGTTACTGGGATTTGCTGTTTTCATCGGTATTATCGATGACTTAATACAGCAGAGCACAATTTGTAATAAAACAGGTAGGCAACACTTTCTTCAATTTGTAGTGCACACTTAATAAATAAAATAGGACACTACAATAGATTTAAGTACCGACAGGCTTTATTCTAAATTCTGTGATATGTAAGGTAAAATAAAGTAGGGAAAATTATTGTCGGATTTATTTTAAGTCTTGAAATCCATTTTCAGACATTTGCAAATACGAATGGTTTTCTTTTCAATTGAAACGTTTGAACGAAACTTCAACAAGTGCTAGTGATATACTACAGCATATATATACATATTAATGTTAACATTTTATATTTTTGAAAAATATAAATGCATTTAATATACCTTCTTTGATACATTGTAAAAACATTTTATTTTATGAGTCACACCATGTCAGACCAAAAACAGGTCACGCTCCCTACATTTGCACCTGCAAAACACAGGTGTTTATTCTGCCGCTCTTGTATCTACCTGCAGATCACAAGTGTTTATCTCAAACAAGTGTTATGCAGATGTCTTACTTGCTGGTATAGAATATACCTAGTGAAGATAACGCGTTCTATGTTGGAGGGGGCGAGGTTTGATTCTCTGCACCAACCGTTTTCCCAGAAGAGTAATTTTCACAAAATCAGGTACTCCTCATCCCATCCTCACCTATACCCTTCATAGAACACACGTTCTTGGTTGAAAAGAAGCTTCTGAATTCGAAAAGCCCGAATGAAACAGCTTGACTCTCCTTTCTTACTGGAGATTAAATTAAATCTAGAGAACTTCGTGTAATGTTCTCTGCAAGTTGTGATATCTAATATGATAAGTACATACAGTTTGTCATTTATTTTTGCTTTTATTTGCCTGCTTGTATTTGCCTTAATAAATGTATTAAAATGTAAACTTTGCCGTACGAGCTATCACTTGAGGTTTATATATACAGTGTGTCCGAAAACTATGGAATATCCTATATACCTCAATAAATATGCATTTTATGGAAAAATGTTTCCTATAAAAGTTGCTTAGTGTTTAGTTTTACATTACAGGGCAACATCAAATAACTATTTTTTAAAAAAAACAAAAGCACAAAGAATAATGCTTTAATTTTTTTTAATGGGAAGGTATCCCTTTATTGTACTCATTTGATAGAGAATGTTTTTTTTCTTTTCAATAATGTAAAACTTTGATACACTTGCATAAGTAAATTTTTATTAAAACGCAAAAAATTGTTTGAATTACGCTTAAACGTTTATTTATTCATCTGTTACCTTTTCAGACGCGGTCTTTTAAATTTTCAATATCATCTAGTCACATTATGGTCGGTGTGATACACTTTTGTTTGTTGCAACAATTGAATGCGTCGTACAAATGTCAGTTAATAACCGAACTGAAGCGAAAAGTTATTTGTTTAATTAATTTAAGCATTTTGATTAACGTGAGGATAACAAAGTTACAAAAATACGACTTGCTATGGATCATTTATCAGAAAAGCATCGTATCGAAATTTTAATGATGCTGGGATATGGAGACAGAAGGAGAACACGGAAGGAAGTTTGCAATTTGTTTAATAACGTGCACCCCGAATACCATATTTCTCAGTCTACTGTAAGTAAAATTTTGCATAAATCTTATGAGACGGGTTCTGTCAAAGATCGTCCAAAAACGAGCAGACCTAAAGCTCTAAATAATGAACAACGTGAGAATATAATGTTGGCTGTCGTGGAAAATCCACCTGTTTCTGTTCGACAGATTGGTAGTGAACATACTTTGAAGAAATCCACTGCACACGAAGTACTAAGAAAGGAGAAGTGGCATCCGTATAAACCTTGTATAGTTCAAGAATTATTAGATGATAATTTAAATCGAAGATTGCAATTTTGCCAAAGAAATAACACATAGGCTTCAGGAAAGTGCAAATCTTCATAAAAATATCCTCTGTACTGATGAGGCAACGTTTTGTTTGAATGGTACCATTAACAAACAAAACATGCGCTACTGGTCTTCGCTAAATCCTGGCTGATATGTAGAAGGGCACACCCAATATCAGCAGAAAGTCAATGTCTGGGCAGGAATTATCGGAACCCAAATTTTGGGACCTTCTTTTATAAAACATAATTTAACAGCGGATGCTTATCTAGATTTTTTAAGATTTGACTTAGTTCCTGCTTTAGCTCTTCTATTTCCTAATGAACTAGATCCAGATGTACCCCATAACAGAATATGGTTGCAACGAGACGGGGCTCCTCCTCATTTAGGAATTAATGTCCGACAGTTTCTTGATAATACTTTCCCTTATCGATGGATAGGCAGAAGAGGTGCAGTAGTATGGTCAGCTCGCTCGCCGGATTTAAGTCCACTTGATTTTTTTCTGTGGGGCCACCTCAAAAATAAGATTTATGTCGATATGCCCGAAGATATTGAAACTCTAAAAGACCGTATTAGAACAGAGATTAGAGCTATCACACCAGAAACGATTCAAAATGCAGTAAACGGATTTGAAAGACGACTTTATCATTGCCAAGCTGTAAATGGTGCACACTTTGAACAACTTCTATGAACTGTAGAGTGTAGTTATACAAAATTTTCAAATCGTAATAGATGAATATTGAAATAAACTTTCAAACAATGTTTTGCGTTTTAATCAAAATTTACTTATGCAAGTGTATCAAAGTTTTACATCATTGAAAAGAGAAAATTATTCTCTATTAAATGAGTACAATAAAGAGATACCTTCTCATTAAAAAAGAATTGAAGCATTATTCTTTGCGCTTTTTTTAAAAAATAGTTATTTGGTATTGCCCTGTAATGTAAAACTAAACACTAAACAACTTTTATAGGAAAGATTTTTCCATAAAATGCACATTTACTGAGATATATAGGATATTCCATACTTTTCGGGCACACTGTATATAGAAAGTTGAGCTTAGATTTGATTTCAAGACTTAAGTATAAATATTTCGGCCTGCTTCTATTGTTACCATTAGTATCTTGTCAAATATTTCAAGGAACTCGTAGAAGTGGAATCAGTATTTTCCAACTAAAGCAAATTTTCCAATTTGAAGTCTCTTACAAAACATTTATATAGATATTTCCCAACTGTTTTTAATAATAGTCAGATTTGGCTTTTGGACAATTTTCTGCATTTTGGGCAGCTTGTTTTATGTTGATTTTAACAAAATTAGGAGTTAGGTGTGGTTTAGATTTTTACTATATTTTAGCTCAATATTAGTTTTGTACCTGCATTTCAAGCTAGTCAAAACATAAAATACTTGCTTATTTCTGATCCGGTGTTTAAAAGGAAATGTTTTTGCGCAATTGCTGTTAATTGTTTTTAGATTAACTCAAAATGACTTGGGATTAGGCCAGTCTTAACGTATACAATAAAACAACTTTTGCCTATATTAAAAATAGTTGGTTCTAAGCTCAGACAACGTTTGCAAAAGTTTAAGATTTGGTTAAACCTAAAATAGTAATTGTAAAAAGTTATAAATCTCTCAAGTCGTAGTAATACGCCACGCCGTCTCTTTTACAGTTACAGCAAAAACTACTGTACCAATCAATCAGCCCGATTTCAATTACCCTTTGGGAATTGGATCAGGTTGCTACAGTCCTTACCCTATAAATCATCAAAGCGAGCTCTAACCAGAAGATTTTTCAAAATAAACGTCATAAGTTGCAATCATCTTCTTCCTCAACTGTTGAAAAAAAAAACTTTCTAAAAACTTTCTAAAAACAAAGAAGAAGACAGCGTCAGGTTTACCTTCTGGTAAACTAGTCCTTCTAGAGTCAACCAAGGCAGTGTCGCTATGATAAGTTAGATATTACTCCAACGATTTATAATTTGCTTAATTGTGGTAGTGATGTTATGCTGAGAATTGATTTATTTATTACTAGCGTCAAAATCCTGGGATCATTATGTGCTAAAGGTGCTTGGTAAGATTCCCAAGATGGTCAATTAATTCACAAAATCGTAACAATCATTTAGACAAGCAGTAATTTGCAGAAAAGATCTTGTTCTAACTTGCTGGTAGATTTAGTCCCACGAAACTAATTCAGTGTTTTAAAAGTTTTAATATCAAATTGTTTTATTTTTCCATAGATATTAATTTAAATAACCATTAAAATAATAGCAGAACCAAGTCTCTGTAGTGATTGCAATATCATATTGTAAGTTCATTAGATATCTCTTTTTTTACATGCAGCGTAACAATTTTGGAATATTGATTTTTGGAAATTTCACTTTTCACAAAATACCTACCAGTTTCTCACGTTAGAGTGAGACTGAATTTATACAACCAATGCTATTCTGTGCTTCTTGTTTCTTGTAATGTGTGATTTGTAAGTTTCTTCTGGATTTCAACATTTTCTAAAGCTCACTCGAAAAGTATGCCTGGTGGGTACTAATTCAATTTATTATGTTTTTCCTCTAGGTAAGGAAGAAGATAAAACCGCTCTAGTGATAACACTACAAATCAAGACTTTTTAACATAACCTTTTCATTTCCCTAAACTTACAATGAGTTTGTTGTTTTAGGCGAATAA
>VTPC01006295.1:0-23770 GCA_011009095.1 Ignelater luminosus | reverse complement strand
TTATTCTGCCGCTCTTGTATCTACCTGCAGATCACAAGTGTTTATCTTAAACAAGTGTTATGCAGATGTCTTACTTGCTGGTATAGAATATACCTAGTGAAGATCATGCGTTCTATGTTGGAGGGGGCGGGGTTTGATTCTCTGCACCAACCGTTTTCCCAGAAGAGTAATTTTCACAAAATCAGTTACTCCTCATCCCATCCTCACCTATACCCTTCATAGAACACACGTTCTTGGTTGAAAAGAAGCTTCCGAATTCGAAAAGCCCGAATGAAACAGCTTGATGGTTAAATTAAATCTAGAGAACTTCGTGTAATGTTCTCTGCAAGTTGTGATATCTAATATGATAAGTACATACAGTTTGTCATTTATTTGTGCTTTTATTTGCCTGCTTGTATTTGTCTTAATAAATGTATTAAAATGTAAACTTTGCTGTACGAGCTATCACTTGAGGTTTATATATACAGTGTGTCCGAAAAGTATGGAATATCCTATATATCTCAGTAAATATGCATTTTATGGAAAAATGTTTCCTATAAAAGTTGTTTAGTGTTTAGTTTTACATTACAGGGCAAATAACTATTTTTTAAAAAAACAAAAGCGCAACAAATGCTTTAATTTTTTTAATAGGAAGATATCTCTTTATTGTACTCATTTGATAGAGAATGTTTTGCTCTTTTCAATAATGTAAAACTTTGATACACTTGCATAAGTAATTTTTTATTAAAACGCAAAAAATTGTTTGAATAACGCTTAAAAGTTTATTTATTCATCTCTTACCTTTCCAGACGCGGTCTTTTAAATTTTCAATATCATCTAGTCACATTATGGTCGGTATGATACACTTTTGTTTGTTGCAACAATTGAATGCGTCGTACAAATGTCAGTTAATAACCGAACTGAAGCGAAAAGTTATTTGTTTAATTAATTTAAGCATTTTGATTAACGTGAGGATAACAAAGTTGCAAAAATACGAGTAGCTATGGATTATTTATCAGAAAAGCATCGTATCGAAATTTTAATAATGCTGGGATATGGAGACAGAAGGAGAACACAGGAGGAAGTTTGCAATTTGTTTAATAACGTGCACCCCAGATACCATATTTCTCAGTCTACTGTAAGTAAAATTTTGCATAAATTTTATGAGACTGGTTCTGTCAAAGATCGTCCAAAAACGGGCAGACCTAAAGCTCTAAATAATGAACAACGTGAGAATATAATGTTGGCTGTTCGACAAATTGTTCGTGAACATACTTTGAAGAAATCCACTCCACACAAAGTTCTAAGAAAGGAGAAGTGGCATCCGTATAAACCTTGTATAGTTCAAGAATTACTAGAAGATAATTTAAATTGAAGATTGCAATTTTGCAAAGAAATAACACATAGGCTTCAGGAAAATGCAAATTTTCATAAAAATATCCTCTTTACTAATGAGGCAACGTTTTGTTTGAATGGTACCATTAACAAACAAAACACGCGCTACTGGTCTTCGCTAAATCCTGGCTGATATGTAGAAGGGCACACCCAATATCAGCAGAAAGTCAATGTTTGGTCAAGAATTATTGGAACCCAAATTTTGGGACCTTTTTTTATAAAACATAATTTAACAGCGGATGCTTATCTAGATTTTTTAAGATTTGACTTACTTCCTGCTTTAGCTGTTCTATTTCCTAATGAACTAGATCCAGATGTACCCCATAACAGAATATGGTTGCAACAAGACGGGGCTCCTCCTCATTTCGGAATTAATGTCCGACAGTTTCTTGATAATACTTTCCCTTATCGATGGATAGGCAGAAGAGGTGCAGTAGAATGGTCAGCTCGCTCGCCGGATTTAAGTCCACTTGATTTTTTGCTGTAAGGCCATCTCAAAAATAAGATTTATGTTGATATGCCTGAAGATATTGAAACTCTAAAAGACCGTATTAGAACAGAGATTAGAGCTATCACACCAGAAACGATTCAAAATGTAGTAAACGAATTTGAAAGACGACTTTATTATTGCCAAGCTGTAAATGGTGCACACTTTGAACAGCTTCTATAAACTGTGAATATTTAAATAAACTTTCAAACAATTTTTTGCGTTTTACTCAAAATTTACTTATGCAAGTGTATCAAAGTTTTACATCAGTGAAAAGAGAAAAACATTCTTTATCAAATGAGTACAATAAAGGGATACCTTCCCATTAAAAAAAATGAAGCATTATTCTTTGCGCTTTTGTTTTTTTAACTTAACAACTTTTATGGAAAAGATTTTTCCATAAAATGCATATTTACTGAGATATATAGGATATTCCATACTTTTTGGGCACACTGTATATAGAAAGTTGAGCTTAGATTTAATTTCAAGACTTAAGTGTATAAATATTTCGGCCTGCTTCTATTGTTACCATTAGTATCTTGTAAAATATTTCAAGAAACTCGTAGAAGTGGAATCAGTATTTTCCAACTAAAGCAAATTTTCCAATTTGGAGTCTCTTACGAAACATTTATATAGATATTTCCCAACTGTTCTTAATAATAGTCAGATTTGGCTTTTGGACAATTTTCTGCTTTTTGGGCAGCTTGTTCTATGTTGATTTTTACAAAACTAGGAGTTAGGTGTGGTTTAGATTTTTACTATATTTTAGCTCAATATTGTACCTGTATTTCAAGCTAGTCATAACATAAAATACTTGCTTATTTCTGATCCGGTGTTTAAAAGGAAATGCTTTTGCGCAATTGCTGTTAATTGTTTTTAGATTAACTCAAAATGACTTGGGATTGGGCCAGTCTTAACGTATACCATAAAAGAACTTTTGCCTATATTAAAAATAGTTGGTTCTAAGCTCAGACAACGTTTGCAAAAGTCTAAGATTTGGTTAAACCTAATATGGTAATTGTAAAAAGTTATAAATCTCTCAAGTCGTAGTAATACGCCGCGCCGTCTCTTTTACAGTTACAGCAAAAACTACTGTACCAATCAATTAGCCCGATTTCAATTTCCCTTTGAGAATTGGATCAGGTTGTTATAGTCCTTACCCTATAAATCATCAAAGCGTACTCTAACCAGAAGATTTTTCAAAATAAACGTCATAAGTTGCAATCATCGTCTTCCTCAACTGTTGAAAGAAAAAAACTTTCTAAAAACAAAAAAGAAGACAGCGTCAGGTTTACCTTCTGGTAAACTAGTCCTTCTAGAGTCAACCAAGGCAGTTTCCCTAAGATGAGTTAGAAATTACTCCAACGATTTATAATTTGCTTAATTGTGGTAGTGATGTCATGCTGAGAATTGATTTATTTATTACTAGCGTCAAAATCCTGGGATCATTATGTGCTAAAGGTGCTTGGTAAGATTCCCAAGATGGTCAATTAATTCACAAAATCGTAACAATCATTTAGACAAGCAGTAATTTGCAGAATAGATCTTGTTCTAACTTGCTGGTAGATTTAGTCCCACGAAACTAATTCAGTCTTTTGAAAGTTTTATTATCAAATTGTTTTATTTTTCCATAGATATTAATTTAAATAACCATTAAAATAATAGCCAATGCTATTCTGTGCTTCTTGTTTCTTGTAATGTGTGATTTGTAAGTTTCTTCTGGATTTCAACATTTTCTAAAGCTCACTCGAAAAGTATGCCTGGTGGGTACTAATTCAATTTATTATGTTTTTCCTCTAGGTAAGGAAGAAGATAAAACCGCTCTAGTGATAACAGTACAAATCAAGACTTTTTAACATAACCTTTCATTTCCCTAAACTTACAATGAGTTTGTTGTTTTAGGCGAATAAAACAAATTGTTACAAGTGATATGAAGATTTTATATAACAAATTTATGTAGTGATTTAGGAGGTTCTTCTGTACCAGGTTACTTTTAGTTTTGATCTAAAGATAAATTGAATGCTATTTATAAACAATCATTAAAAGTTTATTCTCGTCGCTTACACAAAGAGTTTGAAGCTCATCAAATCCAATTATTTATAATAAATGAACTCATTAAGTATCTACTTTGTATTTGTCCTTCGAAAAGTTACAACTTACAAGTGAACATTTCATTGGATCTTAATATCAGAAACATTTTCAAGTCAAGGAGAATAGAAGAGCAATTAACTTTTTTCCTAGTTACCCATTACGTTGTTAAATTAAAACCACAAAAAGTGAAGACACCGAAGAAATTTCCCTGTCTACACAAAAAAGGGTATGATCTCAATGTCTAATTGCTTTCGAACCATTACTGTTAAGTAATCACAATTTGTATGCGTACCCATGCAGCATAAATTGAGAAGTAGCAAAATCTGCTTAATAAAAGTTTATGCGTGTTTTCGATTAGCATTCAGAATTTAAATACCAACACGTGTTTTAAACGAAAGCTTTCCCGACGTTTCCAAAAGCGATTTGTTTGTAACACCATGATCATTAATTATTAAAAGGCCATTTCGCAATGTTAACGCCACTAAGCTTCGAATTAATTCGATGCCAGTTATTTTCCTCTGTGCGGTTCAGAAATTCTAAACGCAAAGAATAATAAATCCAGAAAAAAGAACAATTGAATTAAGAATCAAAAAGCGGTGTTTATTAGAAAGGAGATTAATTGGTTTTAAAAGCGAGCTTTTTTTAATGAAAGCCTTTATAGAGTTCTTTGAGCTAATAAATGAGTTTATTTCTTGAAGAATGTGCTTCTTCAAAAATCTTAATATTTCCTAATGTCATCAAAGTGTTTCCTTCATGCTCTTATTACTCTTGATTTACTGCACGTTCAATGACTTTGATAATAATCAATCAATTTTGAAAATGTTTGTGTTTGTTAAAGATTTTAACTTTACCTTATTGTATGTAAGAAGCTTTCAATACGACCCTGGTTATCGCTTTAAAACACCAATTCTAATATGCTTGTATAATTCTAATTGTCTATTTATGTTTGCCAGTAGTTTTCAGAAATAATGCTGGTAAACATTTGCATGTCTCGTGGATTACACAGTAAATTAGAGTATTTTGGGAGGCTTTATTGACAATGCCAATTTTAGCTGCGTTAAGTGTTGCATGTTTTTTCGTTGTGTATTAAACACTTTACCATATAACCGTTATTATCTCGCAAGTTGGAATTATTGTTCTATCCATACACTGACGTAATAAAGGTTCTAGAAAATTCGTTATGTATTCAAGCAGTCATAATTACATTCAAAACTACTCTGTGCTCTTTTCATTCATTAATGCAAGCTGTCTGAATTGATAGTCAAATCCTGTTTAATTGTAATATCCAACAGCCTGTCTGTTATATGGAGTGTAGTGGAGGGTAGATGCGTGGTAACTGGACAAGCAGTTTTTCAATTGAAACCTATAATAGTCTGTTTGCTTTTGTTTCAGAGTTTCAAGCTTCAAACTTTATGCATGCAGATATGCAAAATTCCGTTCAATATATTGCTTGCATGAGATAGTCTGTACCTTTTCAATATCTGGTACTAAATGCAGTAACTTCAGTAACTTTTCTATTGTAAACCACTTTCTGTAATCTTACTGCTCCTGTAAACAGAGCACTTATGGCCCTATTTGAGCTTGTATCAAGTTTTAGGTGTCATTTTTCTTGAGAAAGTTAGTCAAACATTACGATTTAAATGACAGTTAGCAAAACCAATAACAAATACATACATTTCTGTGTTCTTGTATAAAAATCATGATTACGCTCTGCCGTCAACAAAAAAAAACTCTTTTAAAAGTACTGCATTTGCGCTTCCGAAAGTTCTCATTTGCTGCCGATCGTCCAGGAACCTTTTTACACAAAAAAAGATATATTAAAGGAGGTAAACTTTAAGTATTATCAAAAGTAATACATGAATACATGAGGTATACTATCGAAATACCGCAGATTTCTACGAAATGTACGGTTTCATAAAAATCTCTAGGAGTTAAAATTTTCATTTATAATTTGATAAGAGCCAAAGATCGAAAGAATTGCAAGAATTTGGAAACAGAAATTGCAGGTGTCTTACCACTAGCTAACTGTCAGTCTTGTCGGTAAGATCACCGTTAACCACGGTTGTTGCTAAATAATTCTGCATTTTTATTAGTACGTAGAGACGAGGTAAATTGGCACTATTTATTCATACACTGGAATTACCCTAAATACATTTCAAAGCGTCTTACAATAAATTAAATCAAAGATTTTAGCCTAAGTTAATCGATCAGATTCATACCAAGATGCCTTTCTGGCATCTCGATGTAAACAGCAAGGGTGATACGTTACGTCTGGGATAGTAATTCTAGATGTAAACAGACTCGGTTACTAAAGCATTTTTAGTGGCAGTGCTCTAAGATAATTTCAAACTCTGTATACAAGAAATTCTTTGCTTGAGAACAAAAAGAATTATCAGAACGAAATTGGGTCTTGTTTACTTTTTTCTAAGATAAAAAGATTGCCCCTAGAAAACAAAACACCAGGGGTAGATTTAGGAATGGTCTTTATGGGCTGCAGCCCAGGCCCCCATTCAATCAAGGGGCCCCTGTGCGGTCAGAAAAAAATAAAAATGACAATTTAAACTTTGCTAGGTATAGTTGTCAAATTGAAAATTTTCTAGCAAGTTGCTTGCTCTGGACGTGCCTTAAGTTATTTTATTGCGCCGGGAGCTCCTAGGTTGTTTAAAGTTGTGACTTTTGACTCAATTAATAAAACCAAGTGTTCGTAATCGGTCATTGATATATACATAGAATTCTTCAACTGACTCAAAGTTCTTCTAGTTCCATAAAATTTTGAAACAAACGTTTGTCCTACCAACGTGAGCCTTTTTGCTGTTATTTTTTATTTATCAAGATCCGATACTACTACAGTTAATACTAGTCCATAAAAATTCGTAGTTGGGTGACACATTTAGTTCGATACCAAAATCTCAGATACAGATATCAACATGCCCTTACAATATACCCTTCAGGTACTGATGAAATCCTAAGGTTAAATTGTATGTCGCATTATGGGAGGAGATACGACGGTTGCTATTTATATTTCTGGCCTTGGTAACACTGACTGTTTCCAGGCGTCAGCTGACATTTCCGGTGTAAACTTTACATTGTTGAACATAACCTCAGCCACAACATTTTGTCATTTGAGTGCGATTAGTGTTGTTTGCAGTTAATTGAAAAGTGCATTCCCTAATAAAAAATGGAATTGACCTGTGAACACTTTCGTGCAATTATTTTTTATAACTTTCGACGTGGATTATCACGACAAGAGTGCATCAATGAACTTAATACATTATATAGCGATGAAGCTCCATCCTACAGCACTGTAAAAAACTGGTATAATGAATTCAAACGAACGAAATCCGTGAAGGCCGTCCAAAATCTGTCGTTGTGCCTGAAAACATCGATGCTGTGCGTGAACTGATTAAACAAGATCGTCATGTGACATACCGTGAGATTGAGGCATCTTTGGGCATTAGTATGACTAGCATCAACAAGATATTACATGATCATTTGGCCGTAAAAAAAATTTGTTCCCGTTGGATCCCGCATAACCTGACCAATGCTCAAAAGAAGGCTCGCGTCGACTGGTGCATTGAAATGTTGAAAAAATTTGCGAAAGGTGCATCAAAGGCTGTGTATAACATCTGCACAGGTGACGAATCATGGATCTACGCATATGACCCCGAAACAAAACAGCAATCAACTGTGTAGGTCTTTCAAGACGAGCCAAATCCAACAAAAGTTGTTCGCGGAAGAAGCACATCGAAGCAGATGGTTGCCTGTTTCTTTGGCATTACCGGTCATGTGGCAACAGTGGCGTTAGAGCAACGTAAGACGGTCAACTCTGAATGGTACACAACCATTTGTTTGCCAGAAGTCATTGGAGAAATTCGGAAAGCTTCAAAGAAGAAGCGAATCATTCTTCATCATGACAATGCAAGCTCTCACACCGCTGCTCAAACAATTGAATATTTAACCAGCCAGAAGGTCGAGTTGATTGGCCATCCACCATACAGCCCTGATTTGGCACCGAATGACTTCTTTTTATTCCCGCACATCAAAAACAAACTGCGTGGTCAACGATTTTCAACACCAGAAGAAGCCGTTTTTTGTTTCAAAACGCATATTTTGGAGCTGTCTCAAACAGAGTGGAAAAAGGTCTTCGAAAATTGGTTCAAACGCATGAAAAAGTGTATCAATCTTAATGGAGAATATTTTGAAAAACAATAAAACTAGTTTCGATCATAAATACTTGTTTTTTCATTGTTAGGCCAGCAATATAAATAGCAACCCTCGTATCTTGACAAAAACCTTGAAACTCAGAGGGAAATTATGTTTCATAGGAAGTCTGTTATGTAATTCAATGTGGTATATCCAAGTGCATCAAATAAAATAAAAAAAATCTTCAATGTTTGTTGACTGTAATTTTTCCTGTTTAAAAATGGATAAAAAACCAGTTTATCAGTAAAATGACAAATGGTCTTCACAACTAGGCCAAACTCGGGTTAATTTGAAAGGCTCCCAAACTGTATTAGCATAGGGCCCCCAAAGCTGACGGACCGCCCCTGCAAAAGACGGTAGCGTTATATTGGAATCGTATTATGAACTGCGTCGTTTGTTATATAGGGCGAAAATCCTGATTTCTAGTAGGCATAATGGCTTAGCCTTTTTAGAATCTATGGATCATATTGTAAAATAGTGGTCTGATGTTTATTCATTGCTTATTTGTCTATTAGCGTCGTTTATTTGTGCAAGATTTGTTCAGTTACATCCAATCTAAAATTTTTTCACGTTTTAAAGTTTCAACTTTAATTTTATAACATTCCTTTTACAAGAAATTATAGAAAATCTGATGTAGGAGAGAACTGATGCCCAGGAGGATAATATCAACTAGATTGAGTTAGTTGGACTTTGGAAAAATATGTTCCGGTTTCATAGACCAGTTGTAGCCCACCGTCGTGTTTTTTTCTTAGGACAAAGCAAAACAGCTTGTTCGCCGCTGTATCTAGAAGAATGTCGCTTGGTTATCAAATACGAACAAAACAATTTATAGTAGGAGACGCAAAAGAGTAGGTAAAATGGAATTAAACATATTTACTTCAATTTTCAGGTAAAAATATTTCTGTTTGAGAACAAAAGATGCAGGTATCGTATTGCGTAAAATCGAAAAATGCCAAAAATTGTCCAAATCCCTAGATATTCATAAGGGTTATAAGATGGACCCTTCTGTGTTTTGTTTTGTAACTTGAAAACAGAAAATCATATTGACACGGGACGTTTTTTGTTGTGGAATTCAATCTTCAATTGGTTTTTTTGTCTAAATTTCTGAAAAACTGACATCACTCGTGTTTAACATTTCATAGTCTACAAAAACCTACCAAGAACACTATCGTCAGGGTCAACAAAAAAGACCAAAAATAGTTCAGAAACGATAATTGTATCAAAACAAATGGTGATCGAAAAATAAAATTGATACCGGTAGTACAGGTTTCAGATCACAAGCATGTTTTATGCCTGTAGTCTTAAACTAAGTAGGTGAGACAAATCTACCTGTTAAGCTCTTCTAGAACATTTATTTGTTAACAATTAATTACGAAGAGGGCATAAAACTATACGTTAGAACTTCCTATATCGATTACATGAACGAAACTGATTTTATTGGTTCAGCCTCTTCATAATCGATGGGTCAGATTATGAAATGGCGAATGATGTAAACTCATACACTAATCCTTATGCAGTGCTTAGTCTTCTATCTATCATTCACACTATTGATAGATTAGTAACGGAGTTTATTCATATGAAGGTGCTTTCACCGTACTAGTTAGCATTTCAAATTGCAAACTTTAATACATATAGCATTTCAGGAAAAGGTATATTAGGAAATTTGTCCAAAGTACGAAAAAAAAGTAGTTTGGGAAAAACTGGTTTATCTAAACTTGAGGAGAATATTCTTCGCTTCTAACAAGATAAAACAGTTAGCTCGCCACTGTGCGTAAAAAGACATTATTTGATTGAGTTTCAAAGATTCGCAAAATTCAAATATGTTATAGACCTCACTACCTTCACCCACAATGAAACTGCTCTTGAAATTTTTCAAGCTTCAAATCGACTGACTTTACTGAGAGTTACCTACAAAAAAATAATGCTTGAAAATTTCCCCGAAAATAAAATTCTACAATAACGACCGACAGTACATTACTTGCTGCCAGTAATTTTCATTCTGATACAGGCAATCCATTTTATGTAGTTACATGGAGCGATAAGTTTCAAGTACTATTGAGACGTATCAATCAATTTTTCCGAGCTCGAGAGGGACGAATTGCATGAAATATCAACATTTTAGTTATCGTTGATCTGCACCGGTATAAAAAGTAGAGAATACTTAAAAAAACACAACCTTATTACCCCATTGCCTTTATTTAATTTTCAAATTTCTTTACAAGTATCAACAAAACGTGACAATTTTATAACTTACTTTCAAGTTCGAGGACGCTTACTGTTTTTATTTTAACCTATATTTTCCCAAGGAATTATTTTCCAATTCTTGTCTTGGCACTTCACCATTCTTTAAAATTCATAGAATACCGTCCTCAATAAATATTATACTACCTTAACTTCTAGGTATGTATAACAACTACAATAACCTTTTCCCTTAAAAGTATATTTAAAAAAAATTTCATCTCACGTATCCAATATAAAAGGGAAATAGTGCCCGAATCTAATTAAAATTGTTCAAGGGAATATCACTATTTACAGTTAAAATTCTATTAAAATTAATGAATTTAGCGATTGCTTTTGTATTTTGAAATAAAGATGTGAGGGCGTTTTATTGTTGGACTCACTTAATTTCCAGGAGTGTTTTGTTCGTAAACCTTTAAGCCTCGGATATTAAATTTGGTCAATGCGACGATTCATTTTACAGCTCCTTCATTCTTGTACACTTGATTGTCATCGTTCCTTTCTTATTTCGGGATATCTTACTTATTAAGCGTACAACTCCCCAGCCCTTATAGCAAAATGACAATATAAAATGAACAATATAAGCTGAAATTAGAATAAGGGAAGTTAAACAAACAGATTTTATTTATAAACTGTCTTTGTAAAACGTTTATTGAATGTAATGAAAAGCTTAAATATAAATTGTCAAGTTTCAAGCCTCCGTCTGCTGGCCATCAAAGTTATGAATAACATCTGTGGGGATATGACTGTGGGGCAGTCACTATAACCGCTTTGCCGGGATAACATGAACAGATTAATTTAATTAAGGGGATACGATTCTCTGAAACCCATCTGAGGTAAAAAAGGCTTTCAGTTAAACATGTCGACTGTTGAGTGTAAACCACAAAATGAAGAAACTAATTGTAACTTAGGATAGGCTGTACAAGAAGGAAAGATAAAAGGGGAAATTTCTTACTAGTATTTGCGGTATTACTTTTAATTTTAGCTGCCTTTAATTTAAAAACAGAGTTATAAAAAACTATTATTTGGTAGCAATGAGTAATAAATTTATTAAGAAAACACAGTATATAGAATTTTTTAACGCCACTAAATATTTTTTATTAGTAAAACTTGTATAAGATTTAATCCTGTTTTCGACTTTTTTAAGAGAAACTAAAAAATCTTTTCGAGTACTGTTGACAGATATGAAAGCATACATCTTTATTCTTTTTCTAAAAAAGGACTTTTACAGTAACAAACATATCATTTATTGTATACAAAATAAAAACAAAAGATAAACAAAAATAACCACATTCAGGTAAAGAAGACCTATTTGAATGCACTGACCATAAATGAACATCTTTTCTGTTCTGCTGCAAATTAAATTTTTACCTTAAAAGCTTATGACTTTGATATGACAAAACAGAACAATCTTCACGTGTAACTCATTTAAAAAGTTATAATAAAAAAAATAGTTTTGTAGTGCTAAAACGACATTATTTGATTGATTTTTAAATATTCCTTAAATTCAAATCTGTTATAGACGTCACTACCTTCACCCACAATGGTATTTTGATCTTGAAGTTTTTAAAGCCTTCCTGGTTGTTGTAAGGTCTAGTGTGAGCTTATAAGTTTTTAATTAATTTTCATGAATCTTAGTATTTGGCTCATACAGGAAGTATTTACTAAGCTTCAAACTGAAACAAATCAAAACGTGCCTATCCAACCCTTTTACCTTAAGCATTTTCTTTAGTTCCATCTGTATTTAATTTATTACATTTAACAGGTGCGCTTCTCAAAATTCCGTCTGTGCGGTGTTTATTTTAATAACTGTGCGGCCTCTTTTAAAGGGCCGCCTATCACTTTGCCGCTGCGTAAATTTTCTAGAAAATTTTGTTGCCGCTTTGGCGTGGTGCAGAACAGGCAAGATTAGTCCGAGGTTAAGCCCGTTTCACATTGAAATAATTCACGCGTAAATTTTCCGTTGTATAGAGAGAGAATTAACGCAAATGCCACCGTAGGTGGCTGCCATTTAGGAAACTTAATTCCTCTATGGCTGGAGAATTTGGAAAAACAGATAGTCGTCAACATCATGTCAGGTACCAAGCAGTCCGCACGCCCGTTAACGACGATGATGGTCTGGTGGCGATGGTGGAGCAGGCCGGAAGCAGGGTCCTCCAGAATCCCCGCCGATGTTGATGACCCATGTTCAGGTGGAATGCCCAAGGACAGCCAGCGAGCCGTCACACAGTGACGACGATTGTGGTAACACGATGCAGCGGTTCTTTTTAGAACGGTGTTGGAATTATGTAGTGAGGGGTGTGAGAGTGTGTATATGTTAGAGTCGTGATGTGTGGGTGTCTAGGTGTGCATAGTGTGCCGTGGACTAGTGCAGAAACTGTTTCGGCATTTGTCTTCACCACTAGGGAAACCACGGAAAACCCTAGTGAGAACAGTGTGGCGGGTGATTACGGAATGCGGCGTGTAGGAGTTGGGATGTGTGTGGTGTGCCGGGAATTACTGGCGGGAAATGACTTGGCGGGAAAGGATTTGGTGCGAAGTGTAGCGGATAGGCGACGAATTTCCGGGCGCAGTGGAATTGGCACCTTGAGGAGCCTCGGGCTCGAGGGTTTGGGTGGGAAAAGGAATTGGGTTGGTCGCGGACCGGTAGCTATCCGGGCCGGTCGGAAGAGGCTGAAATGAGTGAATGATGGTGGCGGGGCCTACGCACCCCTACGCAGGCACCGGTTAGTGGTGGAGCGGCCGTTGATCCATCTACTGCATCTTGGGTTGGGTTGGAAATGTGGCGGTCGCGGCCCTCAAGCTCCCCAATTCTTGAAGACCGACGGTCGGGTGGGATGATGCAGCAGTGCGACCTCAAGTCGCCCCGTTGGTGGTGGAAATTGGGCCAGGTCTGTGCCCCCCAATACACAGACTCTAGAGGGTGGGATGGCGGTAGCCCCCGACTACCGCGCTGTTGGTTGAGCCCGTACTATTCGTCGCCGATGCACTACACTCGCGCTGGAGACCGGGTCGACTGCCTCGCTTCGCACTCGAATCCGGACTGCGTTGTATAGGGGAAATGCATTGCATTTATTTATGTCTCTTTGTAGATTTGTATTGTACAGTTCGATTCGGTGCGTAGGGCGTGGCACGATCTCAGCGTGTGAAGCTTACGCAAGCGGCGCAGTAATCAGAAGAGATTAAGCTTGCTTTTGGTGTTTAGGCGTTCGTGATCATATACATTTATTTTGTTTATGGAAACCTCCGCGGAAGTGGTTTTGTGAGTGTTGTAGATGGTTGTTTTTGCCGAATTTTACTATAATTGTGCACATGCTTTGGTGATAAATATTGTTGACTGTCCTTTCGTGGATTGATTTCATAAATCTAAAAAAAGAATTATGCTGATCCAGTATCGTAAAGATTACGAATCCCTGTGTCAATTATCAGAACTTATCGATAGTGTTTTCTTTTTGAAATTATCAAATCTTCTTGTTCAACAAAGATTTGTCATTAAATGAAATATAACTTAATAATATCAAAAACTACTTTCTTTTATGTGCACTGCCTCTAAAACACGTGAAGGATCATTGACCACTCCGCCCGTTGTTGGAGTTTTACAAAAGAGATAAAAGCACTTTTCCAACCCTTGGTAGCGTCGTCCATTCAATGGAACAATATTTAGCTGTTATTTGCGTGTATAAAGTACTGTTAGATTCTTGATTTGTTTGTTATTTATGTAGCGTAATTTAGTTAACTTTATTAATAAATTCTGCAGGTAATTTTCGACGAAATTTAAAATATTTCGTATCTGAATTCGTACAATCTGTCTGTCTGTCTGTCTGTTGCCATGTTTCCGTAACTTTACAGGACGCGTTATATATAAAATTAGCTTAGGATTTTCTCCTGATTATACTTACATAGTCGGTATTTCGATATCTCGAATAGTTTGCGAGATAATCGGGATCGAAAATCAAGATTTTTCGACATGATGATATTATATATGATATCGACTTAGTTTTTAACGCTGAATACGACTATAAAATTTAAACTTTTATATCTCCAGTAGTTTTTAAGATATTCGATGTTTATACCTCGAATAGTTCTTGAGATATATGATTTTTTTAAATTTCGTTATAATTATGCTTGCATTTTCATTGGTTTGTAATATGGGAGCCCCAGGCTTTTAAATTTAGTTACAGAATAACATTTCTTTATCAAATCAAAGATCTTATTGATATTAGATACAAAATTCTGTAATTTTGTCATTAAAATGATTATTTAGGAGGCTTAGAATGCATTACCGACCTCAATGGAAATTTAACGTTGTTTTATTTTACATGTTAGATTTTAATACACATTTGAATTTAATTTGTTAAACTTAGTGGATTTGTGTCTGTATGTTTCTTTGGTTCTTATCTACGGTCTAATTTGTCCGATCAATGTAGAGTTTGTCAGATATAATTATCGCTTTTATTTTTGAATGAAATAAATAAAAGTAGACCATAACAATTGTTTTGACCTTTTATAGGTACAGGAATTACAACAATAACAAGGTAACAACCAGATCCAGAGATAATTTCTCCAGGATACATTTTCCTATTAAAAAATTTCAATGCGTTTTAGTAACAAGCGATAATGCTGATTGAATAAATGTCAAAGAATACAGTGACAGAAAATGGATGTCAATCTTACGTGGGAATTCAGACACACAGGGTCGACTTAAACTGTAGCGTAGATTCAAAAACATAATCGATACTGTTTGTTTCTATTATACTTTTTAAATTTAATTTGAGATTATTTCTAATAATTGTTTGATAGAAATGAGTTGCTTACATTGGACAACAAGAAATATCTAACGAGCTTATTGCAATAGTTATGTATTCTAAAATGATCAACAGGAAATTACCAAAATTACAAAATGTTCCAGACGATTTAAATAAAAACAGCCTAAGAATCAGCAATTTTAAATTTAGTTAAGTGATTATGCAGACCAACAAGAGTAGAAGTTTACAAGTTCGCAATTACAATAAAAATATGGTACCAACCTAATTTAATTGTATTTTGACGGAACTTTAAAAATTTAAACGTAATCTACTGGTTAAGGAAGCATTTAACACCCAATTCTAAGGATTTTCCTTGCTAATTGTGGACCACTGCAGTGTAGAAAAAATGAAACGTTCCACACTTAAGACCTGACGTTCAGATCTATCCAAGAAGAAAACCCAACATTGCTTGTGTCACTAGAAAGCCTGGAAAGTAAGTGGTCAGTCTTCTCTATCAATGTAAATGAAGCAGCGTTGGTGGTTATCACCATTTGCTAAAAATAATCGATAATTCTGAACATCAATATTTAAACACAGACACAGTCAGTGGCTTAAAAACAGTTTACTAGTGCGTTTGTAAGTCAGTCAAGATTCTACGTGGCATTTTTGTTTGGTTACTAGTAAGCAGCGGTCAAATTAATGAATAAACTAAAATAATCGATTTTTTGTTTATAAACATTTCGCTGTACTGTTAAACAAAAATTGGTAAGACACACCGTCTGGTATGGACATATTTAACTAATTATTACTATCGAAACCCATTTAGTCTGTTATTAAATGGATAGTCATAGCGATGTTCCACCAAAGCCTAATACCTATCAAGTTTTATAATTTTCCAGTTTTGACCTTTGGGTTCAATATTTATTTTGCAGCTCCGCGTAGGTATTATCTTTCAAGAATAACTTAGACCCTGCCTGTTTCCGACTTAAGATTTAGCTAGCAGGCAGGTTTTTTGTGTGTGGTCCAAAATTTCTACCAGCACTACTAAATTGTTTCTTGTCTAATTTTGCAGTGCAGTTGAGGCTGTGAAGTGAAATGTAGCGGTAGAATAGGAAAAAAAGCATTTAATTCTGACCGCAAAAATATACAGTCACAACTTCTTAAAAAATACTTTGTGTTTTCAAATTGCTTTCCTGGAAGGACTGATGTACAGATCATCAGCCCATAGGCTTACCTACTATTTAGAAATAATACCGATTAGTAGTAGGAAGGTTAAGTTTTTCTTGCGAGCATGTAGCGCACCATATCAAAATCTGGTTTGGATGGTTTTCAGAATTAAGTCAAATTGAGCATGATCAGTGTCATGTGTTTTATGTAGTAGATTGATGGTAAGAATCTAGATTTTCTGAGGCTTAAAATTAATTTTTAGTCCTATTACATATTTTTGTCTGGAAGAGAGTGAAAGTTTTATTTTGTGTCATATTTAAATTAAGAAGTAAGTTTTCTTGATGTCAATATTTTGATCTCTATCAGACCTAAAATTAGATAGCTCTGTCTTTTGTTTTTCATTTGGTAGTTGAACAGTCACTTTGTGAATAAAATGCAAAACGAAGAACTAAATTCATTGGAGCTTAAGTCAGTTTCTATAGAGAAAGACATACATCCATCATCATAAAAAGGTATACTAAAAACGTTACCCCGCAATGTGGGGCAATTATTGCAACAATAATAAACAAAAACCAAGAATATTGATTGAGAATATGTAAAGCGTCTTACAAGAACTTTGAGAAGTTCGATTTTATTGTCAAAGCAGCTGTTACATTTTTGAGCAAAGAGTAGCAATTTTCAAGGTCAAAAATAAATTTGGATAGCCGATAAAGCAACATTGTATGAGCCTGGCGCACCTGCAACTATATATGTATACGCTACAATTACCTAAAAATCAACAAATAGCATTACATTCTATTGTTTCTGCATCTATTGATAACAACAATTTTAAACAATTTTCTACAAAATTTTACTAAAAATTATTTAGTAGTGCTACTTACAGAAATATCATTCATTTATTTTTTGTCGCTAAAGTTTTTCAAGTATTGTAAACTAAAATAATAAAACGAGTACATTTTAGATAAACTAAAAAGTCACCGTGTGTTGGTTGCAGTTTGAGATTGACCACGATAGAGCTTGCATGTAAATAGGTGCATACATATTACCGGAAAGATAAATATGTGCATATATAGTTTGAAATTTCTAAATGCAAGCAAATCCTGCTCTTGACAGTAACATCCACTGCAGCAGTATCATGCAAATTAGTTTGCACATTTGGACTATTTTTAGAAAAGAATATTATGTGTTTTGTCAGATGCGTAATTACTTTTGGTTATAAAGTCATAAACTTTGCTAAATCTAGTGATGTAAATTACATTTATGTGTATACTTACTTATATAATAGTATACCCTTCACATTTTCTTTTAGAGTAAGTACTAGTACTTATTCTAATGATCATTATACAACTTACATCATATAACCATTTGGAGAGGGTTTAGTTAAATTAGACTATTTAGCCAGGAACATTCATCACCACCACATGAGCTACTAATTAAACTGTAAATAATACAAATTTGTACAGTTAATTTATAATTCTTTTTTTGTAACAATCTCTTATTTTTAAATTTAAAAAAGTGAGTTATGTATATTACTACTGCTTCCTGTATATTTAGCTTTCATCTACAAAATGATCTACTTAAATTTGAATGCACAAGGATATCTTATTTCTCATTTTTGTGTCTTTATATTTTTTACCTACTCATGAATCAATAATATTGTTATAAGTTGATCTCATATACTAAATGTAAGTTATTCAAGAAAATAACGTATATTCTTCATATGATACATTTTACATACATTTCTCAAATATTTTACTTTTAGAAGACCCCAATGATTACATCCAATTTATTATTTATATTCAAATGCTACTAGTGGCACCCCTAGCCAAACATTTAGCAGATAGATAACTTTTTCATGAAAGCAGGCTGAAATAAAATTTTTTGATAAATGACATTCTGGAACTTTTCAATTTGTCTCATAAAAAAAGATGTAAATTTTCAGATCTTGTTTATTTCGATAATACCAATAGTGGCTATCCAAAGCAGATTAAAATTAGTGTTTTGGCACATTGCGGTTTTGTTTTTCTATTCTTGTTTGCATTTTTCTAAAGATAAAAGAGAATCTCGGGTTTCCTAACCAGTCTTCCGTTATAATATGTATATTGTTACGATGCGCTCTGGATACTACCAACATATTACATTTTTGTATAAAGTCAGAAGATTTTATATTTTATTCATCTTATAAATAAGAATTCCTAACAATGGAAAATGCAAATTCTAAAAAATTTCTAAACTTAGGCCGCTAGAGCTAGGCAAAAGCTTCGTGATTTTTAAAATAGAACTCCAACTAATATAAAATAAAAGATTTTTTAAATATAAAGAGTTTTAATTGTTTAACAATATTTTTCCACCGATTTGTTATATTGACAATAAAAGATCTTAAGTCAATCCTATAATAAATAGACCTTTATTCAAATAAATTCGTGTTTGATACTTTAAATAGAATTGCTTGGGCAGTTGCTTTCTGTACTTTTTGCTTGAAGACACTGATCAGACGCGTCATTCCCGTTAAACAGACATAATGAATCCGTTTTGATTTGGAAGATGTGTTGTCATTTGAGGTCGTGAACAACGCGGCTTTTGTTTTGCTTGTTTTGTTATAGCTTGAAACACTATTAGTACTTTCCAGAGATCGTAAGAGTTTGATGTGTATTACACCGCATGTTCAGCATTTACTGGAAGTTTTATTTAACTAAGTAAAAAATATGTTGACCTCTACAGATGTCTTGCAAAAACTGTTCGACTAATTTTTTAGATTTTAAACACCTTTCATTTCAAATCCGCAACTAAAATTGAATTTGGGGGAAGGAGTTTAAGTAAATGTAAATTTTGCATCTTTGCATTTCGGCCATGAGCTAATCCTCCTAATTATGGCCTTTCTTTGTCTTAACTTTAATTTTGGCCCATAAATTTCAAAGTCTAAAATAACTAAAAATATTCTCAAAAGCGTTAGCCGTAGCGGCGGCTAAATCTTTTTTGCTTTATAAGGCTTTTGAAATTTTGCATCCAAGAGCAGAAAGTGTCAGGTCTCAAACTGACTCGGATAGCAACTTATCTCAAATGCTGTGGCACACAAATCTGAAAAACAGAGATAAGACATTTTGGGTAAGTATTTCTGCATTTCGTTATCAAAATCGATAGAAAACGACTTATTAATTATGACATAGTGAGCATTCAAAGAACTAACATTTCAAACTGCTTTCCTGCAAAATTGGTAAATCTGAGATGTGACACTCCGTGTTATTGGCGAGGATCTGACTAAGGTTGGTTTTTCCCAAATCAGGTTTCTTTCTTTTGTTATACCAAAATGAGACTTGCAAATGCTAAGAATTAATTCAGGCGAAAATTGTCCAAATACAGTTAGCAAATAATGGAATAAACATAAACTACGTTACAGTAAACTTGCAAATGCAAAAATTAGTAAATCTTGAACAACGGTAATGCTTTGGGGCTATTTTAAAGCGTCTAGACCAGAGATAATAGATAGTAGAAGATGCAGTGATGTGATTCTTATTTACCAAGAAAAAGTTGGCAGTGTTGAACTGGAAGGAGAATCGACAAGACTTGATCCCTATGGGACATTTTGGTGTGTTAAAATATTAAAAAATTATTTGTTTCTGTTTTCTGATTGATGTTTTTTGCATTCATATAGAAATGTATAAAAGCAGAACGGCATCTGGAATTATATTATTGAAAAGTCACGTTTAGAACACTTTGCACACGAGGTTGATGCGGCCCTGATACTAACCTGCTTACTATTTATTATAATTTATAACAAAATAACAAATACCGTGATATAGAAAGCCTGCATAAGAACTAACTGCCTTAACTGGATGCTAATTTCTCATTAATGTTCCGAATACCTTTTTGCAAATGGGTTTTAAAACCATACTCCGTGTTTAATAGCAACCAACTACCAAGAGAAATATTTACTAGTTCTCTGTGAGTCTACTCGTAAATCACTAATATTTTCTTGTAATTAGTAATGAGCACTTCAGCTCTTCCCAGATATCTCTTTTCCAAGTCTGATCTTGAGTGCACTTTCACGTCAATATTTTAGGTAACATCAGAATGACAATGTGCTTTTCGTTTCTACCAATTTTATTTATTAATGCTTGAATATGTTGTGTTACAAATTTCTAGTCATTAAAATGTTTTATTATTTGATAACAGGATATTCAATCAATATTCCTCTCAATTCATGTAGCTATCTATGAAAACAGTTGAGTAATTTTAAACCCTATCGTATCGGAGATAAAGCTTTAGAGCAAACAGGGTACATTTTAAAGCATAAATACCGTATAGGCGAACAGCGTAGTACATTACAGATTTGGAAAGACGTAATAAAACAATTTGAATCTGTATTAAAGGGGATTCTACAAAATCCTAAGTCATAGAGCATGGCTTCTAATAAAATTTATGGGGATATAGTAAACAACCGTACAACAAATTATGCTTGTACACCTTACTTGTTATATTCTAGAAGGGTTGTAACATTTTATAGAAATGGCCTATTACGCTAAATAAACAAAACGCTTTAAGTACTTGCTGCAGAACAAATATAATTAATAAGTAAAAAATAATTATGGAAGTTGAAAGTAAATTCTATTTAATAATAATAACACTCAATTGACTACTATCTTTGTATAAAATCAGTTCAGATCGAAAAAGTCACGTAGGTATTAAAACCTTTTATTTATCAGGCAAATATTTGTCTACTGGTATTATTTATTTTGTGTTTTTCCTTTTCTCTTGAGTTTCTTAAAAAATAAAAGACGAAAAACCTGTTTGGGTTTCTTAATAGTGAAGAAAAAGTGCCTTTAGAAAATCTTTTGACAATAAGCTTTGTTAGAGTGAAGATTAATCCTCAACCACTGGAACGTATTTTAATTTGCCATACAAAATTAGCACCCAAAGCAATTATCATAAGATAAGGTAAGTCATAATAGAAAAATAAGAAAAGATAGCGGACACTAAAGACATGACTATGTTTTCATTCGTCCAAGTCGTCCATCTAATTAAAAAGAAATTTGTATTAATTTCATTAGAAGGCCTTATACACTAGCGAAAATGTAATGAAAGAGACTTAATATTTTGGTCTTCAAGAACACCACAAAAGTCAAAGTAGCCCGTTGATCTGCAATTTTTTCCAACCCGAATCTTCAAGCAGAGAGATTTTCAACAAGATCTAGTCCTTATAGGACAATGTCATTTACATCATTACCATCTGAAACAGTATGATGATAAGATTGCTACCCCCAGACCCAGAACGATACCTTTGTTGATCTTCTCGACCAAATCTACCATCCTTCCGCAAACTCCCTATTTGAATATCGAAACCTTTAGTAAACCTACCATAAGGTAAAAAATTTTGAGAAGATTCACCCCTAGTGACGATTGCTCTCAAGTTTTTTCTGAGACGACAACTCGGAAAATAATCAATCACATTAGAGCAGAAAGAACGGCAACAGCTATTTTATCGGTTACTCTCATCAGAAGAACTGTGTTACCATCACCAAAGTGTAATGTTATTTTATAACATTGCGTACATATCCGGACTCTACTTTAAATCTCGTTTGAGTATTTGCATTCCGTACAAATTTATTATCTTATTTCGTCTTGAAACGTCGGTCAATTTATTTATATTGTCAAGAGATATTTTGTTCCAGACTTGTCGAGTTTTAAATTATTAGTTTGTACATAACTTTTCTTAAAATTTAGTAGTCTCAGAGACGCCTAAATATTTTTCTGAATTATCAGTTCGCAGAAATTCTGTTTATGCTTCAGCACTTTTATGTTTAGAAGAAGGACTGATTTATACTCACCAAATAAAGGTGTGTAATTTTCTATGGTTCATATGTTTGTCCATGTTTATTTTGAGAATGCAGTGTAGGCCCGGCTTCTACCGTTGATTGGTTTGAGTCACTATATGTGAGAAAAGATTCGTTTTCTCAGAGAGAGTCGAATTTGAATCACTGGACGGGTAGGTCGCCCGCGTTTATCGTCCTGTTAGCATAAGTAATATCGTACTGTGAGTTCCATTTTGAAATTTTTTTAATGAATTACTTGTACCGTTTTCCCTCAAAGGCTGGTTTTGAAGGAATGCATCGATGTCTAGTCGGATTATGCTTTGTGAATTCAAGTGTGCAGAGAGTATTTCTCTAATTATTTATTTTGCAGTATAGCTGCCGTAACTCAAATGTTGAAAATTGTTTTTTGCTAACAGTGAACTTTGTATCAATTCCATTATTGTGCTGTATTTTTTTAATCACCTGTTTTGTACCGTCGAGATTTGTAAAGATCTCTCGTTATCGTGGAGAATTTAGTTATCTGTCCTGGTTGGATGGACTCATTTTTATCATCGTTTGATGTGCAAAGTACTCTCTCTTGTTTTAAATTAAAATTTTGCGTTATGTGAAGATTAAAGTGCTTGTAAAATTTGTTATGCATGTAATTACGCCTTTTCGTCGTTTGATATTTGATGGGATTTTTACCGTCAACTGCAAAATGTTACTGGAATTCAAGAATCCTCCTGGTAACAAAGATATTATTTATTTCTGCGTATAAAAATTAAATAGAATTATTTTGTTTTGGAAAACGAGAGAGAGGCTGTAGTTTTATAATGTTTATTTTTGTATGTTATTAATGGAGCCAATGTAAGCCCTTTTGGGTAAGTTGAGAATGTATTTTAACATCAGGACACGACTTTTAAATTTCTATATACAGGGTGTTTGTCGATGTGGGGACAGGTCGACAGATTACATCATTTAGCGTTACTGTTTCCTGGCGCCCTTTAAGTATTTCTTTTAGGCTTTTCAGTTAAAATCTAACCGTTAGGTTCAGGTAAGAACACAATTATTTAGGTTATTCACTATCTGTGAACCACGCCCAATCTTCGACTTCGAACTACGGGATTTAACATCTTCCGATTTCTGGTTTATACGGGAATTAGGCATCTTTCAGGTTTTTCTCGTTACAAGTTATTTATTTCCTGATGGGACGAATTTCCCAATCTCTTATAAAACCTGTTTAGTTTCTTCAATTGTGAAGAGAAAATGTTTTGAAAAGATCATCTTGCAATGAGCCCTTCTTAGTTAAAGTTAGGTTTGTTTCTTTTACTAATAGAACATGTTTTAATTTTCCAAACAGAACTAGCACCCAGACCAATAAATAATTGTCACTTTGGAATAAAAGACGCATTAACATAGTAAAAACAGGGTAAGTTGTAACAGAAAAATAAAAAAGATAAAAGAGACTAAAAAAATGATTTAAGCTCTCAGAGATGTCGTTCAACTAACAAAAAAAAATTTTTTTTGGTGAATTTACTAGAACGCGTGATCCAATAGCAAAAACGCAATGCACCACAGTGAATACTCAAGAACACCATCAAATTTAAGTGGTCCTTATTTAGAGTCCTGTTGGCAATGTCATTCGTGTTGTTACCATCTGGAACATCATAATGATA
>VTPC01006294.1:54637-89384 GCA_011009095.1 Ignelater luminosus | reverse complement strand
TTTTTTCAGCGACACAATCTTTGTTAAGAAATCCTTCCATTCTTGTATTTCGTCTGCTGTCTAATACTGTATCTACTTGACAAAGGTTGTATTGTGCAAATCATTAATTGCAGGTTCGAGCCTAAGGCTTATCTGTGTTTGATGTTGCACTAAATGACATTCCCTGGTTTATTTTGATAACATTGGCTAAATGCTAGAAGTGTTTGTTACTAAGCAATCTTAAGAATGAAATTTATAAAAAAAGAATCAAAAAAGGTTAGAACCTTTTTATTTTCATTGTTGTTTTTCCTTTTAGTTTAGTTTAAACCGCGAAGATGTGTAAACAATGTTTAAATAAAATAAGACACTTTTAGAAACACTTTGCATAGTACATGCATGCTGTTGTTTACTATTCAACTCACGAAAGTGCTGACCTGTAATTCTTTAAAGCAAATAATCGACATGCAGGATGTTTTGCGAGACAAAGGATCCTAAACCTTGTTGAGACACATTCCAGTACACTACAATTGTAAACTTAACAAGACTTATTGTGTTTTACAAATCTTGAAAACTGAATTACTTGTCAAGTACGTACTGGTGTTGCACAACACGACGTGACTATTACAAAAGTATTTAAAAGTCACAATAATTTTTTTTCCTTTAGAGTTATAGTTTTATTCGGTTATATCTCATTTATAAGTTAGTTTTTTATTTAATTTAATTGATGACATTTTGTGTAAACGCTTATGGCTTTATTAAATAAGTTTCATGTTGATTTTCACTAAATATTGATAATTACATTTTGATGAAATTATCTGTATACCAATATTTAATGGTTTGATGATAAAGAATAAAATCAGTTATTTGCAGTTGCAGAATAAAAAGATCCCATTAGTCAAAGTAACCTCTTATTTCGTACACATGAATCAAACAGTTTATTCCAAAAAAAAACGAACCTTTCGTTGCTTTATAAAAAATTAAACAGTCACCTTATTCACCGTTAAACTTTTCAAGTTTGTATTAGTCCCAGAAGGTTTTGCCTATCGAGAGTATCTAGAAATCGTTCAGTTCAAAAGATAAATAATGTAGAGAGGGAACTACTGCGTGTAAGAGAAATATAGTAGTATGGCACAAGGAAAACTCATTGGAATTAATCAATGTTGCGGCTTTATCTAACCGGCTGCAAAGGCGGAATGAATTCGTGAGGTTTAATTTTAACTCAACAATGTGCTATTTTGTTTCGTAAAGGGTTGGTTAGATTAGATAAAACGATCCCAAACAAGTCTAAATTTCATCCGAATTTCAACCGTGTAGATTACAACTGCTCGTTATACGGGCTCACGTAATTGTTTACGGTTCACTTTGCTGACAGTCGACATATTGTTCCACCGCTTTTTACACAGGTTTATCAAGAAAATGTCGTCGGTTGCGTAACAATCGCACTTTTAGTAGCATGTTATGATTGTTATCTCCAATGCAGTGAAAATTACTAATAATAATAAGTGCTTCACGGAGTGAAAGAATCTCCCCCTAACGTTCAAGTTTAATTCTCATCCTGGATGTCAGGACTAATAAGAATTGAATGAAACAATCATTTATAGGGGCAGATTAGAATTGGAATGAAAGCGAGAGTTTCCAGGGTTAGGATATTTAAAAAAAAAATTAAAATAAAAGACTCTTCACTATTTGGGTATTATAAATTTTTAAACGAAATTTCTAAATAAAATTTTTAGGGTATTCACTTAAAAGATTTTAAAACTTTATATTTTAAGTCCTTTACGTACTAAGAAACTTCTGTAAACAAAAGTGAAAACTTTTGCATTATAGAAAATGAACGAGTAAAGAGCACACGTCTAAAAAAATAAAAGGTTTTTTTTTATTTTCAATCTCTCATGCCTTAACGGTACCTTACAAATATTTATGTGCGATAAATTCTTAAACATAGTCATAGTAAAGTATTTCTTTCTGTTATTTTTGTATTGTAAAGGATTTGCCTGCATAGATAAGTTGTTTTTAGGAATTAAAGTAGTCTTTTGGTTTGGTATGACTTACTTTCTAATCATATAAATACAATAAACAAAAATTAACATACTAATTCTATTCCTCCCTCTGTAACCTCTTGGATATCAGGTATAGCAGTAGCTAACATAATGTCAGGAGATCGTGGTTCAATAAATAATCAAGTGATTAGTAAGTCACCAAACTGTACCTAAAATCGAAGAGCAACTCTAAAAGCAGATTTTCAAATATTTACAGACTTCTAGTTAAAGAATTTGCATAGTACTCGATATACTCTTGTACAATAATTTCAAGTCATCAAATATATTTGAAAAATTCCTTAGCAAATCCATATCTTTAAAAAGTCTAGTTTTCCACGGTCTTCAACGTCATCAGAATAAATTTATACACGAGAACAAAAGCCTTTCCTCCCAAGTCTTCAGCATCGCTTACAATGCATGTCTTAGGGTTTTGTCAGGTAAATCTGTGTACTCTGTTACATATATAGTGTTCCCTTAGGCTTTGAGCTTAGGTCATCTTGGACAAATTTATTTTTTCAATTAAAATTACATTTCCACATTGTCTCCTTCAAAGTAATTGCTTTGGAAAGCCACACAGCGATGGAGACGATTTTTCCACTCTTCATAGCAGTGCTAGGACTCAGATACTAAAATTGTCTTCAACTGGTCGGTTGCAGCAGTTTTAATGTCTTCTAATTTCCCAAAATGGTGTTATTTTAGGAGATTTGTCAACCTTGGACAGAGAAAAAAGTCACAAGCACTCAAGTCGGGGGAACAAGGGAGGGGGGGGGCTGATGAGCCACAGGGATGTCTTTACTTGCCAAAAACTCATTAATTGAAAATACAGTGTGACATGGCGCATTGTCGTGATGCCAGAACCCGATTGTTCTTGATGCTTGGTCTCGCACGCGTGACCCTCCTTCGAAGTCTTTCAAGAACTTCCAGTTAAATTCTTGGTTTACCGTTTGACCTTGAGGCATAAACTCTTTGTGAATGATTTCCTGGCTATCGAAAAAGCAAATCAGATCTTCGACTTACTCATTCTTGCTTTGTTTTGACCTTGGTAAGCTTGAAGTGTGCCATTCCTAGGGCTTCGTTTCCTGAACGTACTGAAAGACCCAATAATTGTCACGTTTCAGAAAATGAGGTTCATTTTTAAAGTTAAGGCACGTGCCCCTTCTGTTGTTCGTTTGTTCCTGCGAAAGGTTTTTCGGAACCATTTCTCGCAGATTTTTCTCATCTCCAATTCATTGGTCGAAGCCTCATGAACGGTGGTATGAATCAAATTTACTCTGACTGTCAACCGACGATTAGAACGCACAAGATCTCGGATTCTGGCAACATTTTTGTCAGTTCTTGTAGTTGTAAGCTTTTCGCTGCGAGGTTGATTTTCAACCTGTTTTCTTCCTTCAGAAAATGGCTTAACCCACCTGAATATCTGGGTCCTTGACAAACTATTTTCTTTATAGGCCTGCTGAAGCTTTGTAGAAGTTTCTGTTGCACTGTCTAAAGTCTAAAACAAAACCTGATAGCACCACGTTGCTTGAAACTCGTACTGGGGGAGCAACACACTTTGACCCACCTTCCCCCTAAACGCTACGTTGCCAGTCTCATTAGTTTATTTACACACCACGAATATGTTTCTGTTTTCATGACTTCTTGCCCTCTGGGCCAGTTTTCTTGTTTTCTGTGCATCTTTCTTGGCTCATTCGACAGAATTATTTTATCAAAGTAAACAATCTGGGTACACCTTTTGTTGATGTAGTGTTTTGAGACATAGTCTTTGTAAGGCTGGTGTGGCGGATACCCATAATATATATCCATGTCGTGTTAATATCAGAGCTTTCGTTTGCTTTGCCAGGAGCTTTTCTATCTTGCAGATTATATTGTCATTTATTAGATTCCTTTTCGTCATTGTGTTTCATCCTGGTTATCGGTTTAAGTCCCACCCGAACGTTATATGAATGGTAGCGTACTTTCTTTTGTTCATGAGTTTCGCGCACAGTACTTATTGAAGGAATTCATCCTCTCCTTTTATATCAGCAAATTGCAACCTCCGCGTTTCCTTCTGCATGTTTTTCGCAACCTCTCTCTTAAAACTTCCATTTTTCTTATTCTGGTAGTTTCTTCTACATCTTCTCATTTATCTTCTTTTAAAAGTCAATTCGTTAGCCCATCGAGGGACTGGGTTCCAGCCAGCTCTTGGTTTCCTGTTTGATGTAGATTCATATAGTTCCAATTTGCAAGTCTCTTGTAAATGTTGCAGAGCTTCATTTACTAGTTGCTCTTTACTACTCAGCTCTTTATACTACCCCAGCTTGAAATTCAGCAGAAAAGTTACATCAAGCTTCTCCTAGTTAGTTCTCTTTAGATTGAAGCCGTTATGGATTTTACTTGTGCTGCATACCTTCTTAATGTTGTATACAAAGTAACGGTGGTCTCCTTTTCCATCACTGCCCAGCCTTCAATGTCTATGTTATAACTAGTTGTGAAATCAATTCAGCTTTTGCCGTTGCTGGTCTGGAAGGTTGGTAAACTGTTACTATCGTTTTCAATTATAAGTCCCCAATTCGTTACAAAATTTAAAGCTCCCTTCCCTCATCTAGCCGTTGTATTCGCCCATACTCGTCTCTTTGTGTTAAGGTACTCTGCTAGCAAGCATTGTTTTTTATAGTGTTGCTCAAAATTTCTTTTCTACCCTAAACACTTTTTTTCCAATGTTTCTCTAATAGAAGCATAGCTGTACCCATTTAGATCCTGAATAGTCCGTGGGTTAGCTTTTCCATCCCCCACAAAACAATTACTATTTCACTCTAAGATCCTTTAGCACAAATATAAAGCTTCTGTCCCAAATTACAAATTCTTACTTTCCATAATTTATACTTCATATCCATATTGAACATACTGTGTGCTCCCCACCACATCTTAAGCAACTTTCGTTATCATTACAGTATTTTTTGTACATGGCCATACCACCCGGTAACAACGTCGGGCTCTGCTATTTTACCTTCATAAGACCTAAAATTACTACCTTATTCTTCATTGCTATATTATATACTCTAGGATTAACTTAAAATTCAATATCCCATTCTCTCTGTTCGGATTTCCAATACCTTTCCTCTTTAAGAATTTCCACTGAGCCCTCAAATTTGACGTCGCTGTGCGTCAATATTTTATTTAGCTTTATGTGCTGTGTACTGTTATGACTTCTTCGATCTCCAAAATTTCTAATAGCTTTGAAGGTCCCTTCTACTTCTGCTAGTGGTACATTCTTTTGTAGTTTTCTTTCAATCTTTACAGTATTGTTGACATTGTTTATTTTTAGTATAATGGAATAGCTATTAGTACTACTCTCTTCCGTCTTCTTCTAGCCTTGATAGCTATTACTTTCTTTCTTTATTTACTTTTCTGCTAGCTTTATTGGCCTATTCAGTGTAGGGTTTTTGGAAATACATTCATCACTTTTCTCATCACTATTCCTTTCACTTCTCTCTCACTGGTACTTATCTAACAAACTTAAGTTCATCTTTTGTATTCCTCTGCTGTCACTAACTACACTAATTCACAAAATCAACAAAACGCAACGTCGCAGTGGGACCCGAGAACCCTATACAAGTCTCATTTAAATCTACTGTTTCCAACAAAGTGGTGCTAAAGTTCGAGTTGTGGTGTAATTTTCAACGCACGATGTAAATACTCCAACCATCTTTGATTACGAAGCGCCTTGATAAAGTTCTCTAAGCGCTATAACATAAAACCAATACTGAAGGAACAGATTAGGAGTGAGAAGCGTGAAGGTGAGTTTGTGTCGTGCTTAGTTTAGGGGTAATCGGGAAAAACCTTGAAGGAAAAGAATTCTGACTCTATTGGAATCATCACCAACACAACGCCCTGCTAACATTAGTGGGGAGATAAAACCTCCACTGTTAACTTGGACTTAATACCTCACTTACCACTTGCTATCCTCACTTTACACTTTCACACTTTTGCAAATCCTTGCCCGACAAATTTCTCTTTAGATTTGGTGGCCACTTAATTTTTTTTACTGCTCAAAATACGTTTGCTCTAGACCACCATATCTCTGCAGCATATAGGAAGACTGGCCTGATTCCTTGTACATACAGTTTTCTTCACCCCCCAAGTTCTGTCACATATGGTCATAGCCCTTTGGTTTTCTCTTTTGGTATTTACAATGGTGGACAAACAACAGTTATCTGTCCATGCGAAGCCCAATATGTCTAATCGCTGGTTCCAAATTAATACGTTGATCATCCATTTTAACTATCGGCTCCCTCTGAGCCTTAGTAGCATAATAAAAAATGCATTGGGTTTTCGATAGATTATATCCAAGCTTATTTCTTTTTGCCATTTTTTTTCAAGTGTCCTTACAGACTTTCCAGAAATGACCAAGATCCGGTCATCTGCAAAGACTTAAAAATGTCTTCCAGGATCAGCCACAATATCGGCTTCAATGATGACCCTTGAAGGCATCCCATACTAATTTCTTTGGTAAACCCTCCACTTTCTATCGTCCTATCCCAAAGGAAACCCAAGGCAATTTCTGCTAAGTTTTGGGCTGATAGCTGAGCATTCACACGCTTTGTAAGCTTCAACTATTTCTTATGGAATAACCTTATAGAACTTATCCAAAATATCGGCAGTTATACCCTACCTGCCAGGAGCTTTTTTAAGTTTCAATTTACACTTAGCGTTTTCTACCTCTTTATCTGAAACTTCCTGCCTTCCTTTTTTTTATATGTTGCTGTATTGGGGTATCTGTACCTTGGTCATCAATTAGGAAGTTCTCTCCTTTGCGTCCTTTTTTCTTCTCCTATTTTTCTTTTATTTAGCATAGTCTTCTAACGCGCACGAGTTTCTTTGACGAATTTCCACAAAACTCTTGAAATGACTTTAACCTAGCCTTCTCTATCCTGTCTTTATAGGTTTTTCTCTTTTCTATATATCGTCCATAACATCACTGTCTTTCTTCTTTGCCTCTTTCTATGTAATATCATTTTCTGGATTTTTTGCAGTTGCTCTCTTATCGATTATAATTTTGTGGATGTTGTTCTCCCGCGCCTTTTCGCAAGTTTCTTCTCCGTACTGTTTGTGGCCCCTAGAGTTCCCTATTTGTTATCCTACTGTTCAGTTATGCTTTACATCATTATCGAAAGCCTGCAAAATAGCTCACTTTAAATTACATCTCGTTTCTTCTATTTTGATTAGTCTTCTTCTATTTTGATTAGTCTTCTTTCATCTTCATCATAAATCGAACGTAGTTGTGATTATTTAATGATTCTTCTTCGTCATCTACCTCCCAATCTTGTATTTCTAAGTTTCTAACAGCCGCTATATCTAAACAGCTACACCCGTTTAGAATATAAGTTTATCATAGGGGTTGTTTTCAATTCTTAGTTTTCTTGCTAGACCATCTCCATTAGCTTTTCTCTTCTGGGACAATTGTACACAAATATCACTCTACTTGCATACCTATTGCACTGTTTGATTGTGTCTTTCACATTGTCTTTTCTAGTTATATCAACTGTATGAATAGCTCTTTCTCTTCTTATGGGCATCTGGCATTTCAACATTACACGATCTACATTGACCATTGTTTTCCTTTTTACATTCGCTTAGTGGCTGTCCTGTCGCAAATTGAATCTGTGATAACAATTGTTGAACAGACTGTGACCTGTTATCATTAATCGAAAAGTTCTATTGAATGCTAATACCTCTATATTGGAATTTGGGCATAATTGAAACTAGAATCAGCTTAGTATCGCTTTTTCCAAGTTTTCCTTCCACTTCTCTTGTGCAAGTTCTGTTGCCTACCTTTTGATGGAACTTTTTGATATTTTTATAAAATTCCTGCACTCTAAATCAATAGCTGCTTTAGTCAATTCATCCGCTTTCTTATTTCTAACATAGTCCGCGTGGGCTCTAATCCAATGGAGCGACACTTCTCTACTTAGGTTAATAAAGTCTGGTAATCGTTCTGCAGTTTGCTAAAGTTAGCGTGCTTTTATGCTGTCTCAATTAGAGCGGATAATGCTGATATGGGTCAGAATGTATCGGTACTCTTTTTGCTCTGGTCTCACTCTACTAGATCCAATGTAATACTAAATTTATAGCTATAAGCTCTATCTGAAAAGCTGAGCATGTGTAGCGCAGCCTTATTTGCAAGACACTTATAACCTCGCCCTCCTCATGTACTACTGCTGCCGCCCCAACTTTATTTTTTTTTTTTGATCTGTTTGTGTAAATGTCCATTATATTTCCACATCCTAATGTTCCTCTTTGTGTACTATAATGCTTCATTCATGACTAGGAGAAAGTAAATTTTTTCTAGCATTTTTTCTTCATATGGTCCTTTTAAAACTCCCACATAGTACTTGTTCAAAGGCTGTACATACTTCCATAGAATTAGTAGGTGTAATCTTGTAACATTTAGTTATAGCCAGAAGAAAAGGTTTTTGTATCATTAAGATGCTGAAATATTCTGGAGTTCGTACTTCTAATACCCCACATCTCTGTCGCATACGTAAATATTGGGTAAATGCTCGGCAGATATGACTCTCAAAACCTCGCTCTTAATTTTCCACGCTCTTCCACAAATGGTCATTATTCTATCCGCAACCTTAAGTACTTTGGTTCTCAGATGCTTAGTGTTCAATCCATATGAGACCCCTACTACTTAGCGAGATGACTTTCCTACCACATTTTGTTCTTTATTGCTTACCTCTTATATGCCTTAATCACTGATGACCACGAATTCTCAACGTTGTTAAAAGACTGTTCACATATTAAAATTAGCAGATCATCGGTGAATGCTTATATTTCTATACTTCTAAAAGCATTTGTTCTAACATTGTATTATCTATATCTCGGAACCACCCCTCTATTAATATGGTCAACAAGGTGTGGGACAACCTCTTTTTGTCTCCCGTCTTACATTGCCACTAATTGCCATCCTTTCTTTCAAGAAACTTTCTACTATTATATGACCCAGTTGTTCACTACACTTTACACAACCAAGAAAGCCCACCCTATATTGTAAAATCTTCTTGAGAAATCAAAATAATTAGAAGCAACATACATACCGAAAAGTAACTTCAACTATAGAATCTAAATAAGTTTATATCCAAAAGCCAGGAATGGTAATTTTACTATTTATCTATGATTTCAAGTATTGCGTTACACTATTTCAATCCTCGCCTAAATAGTTCTTGATTTTTTATTGGTCTAACCGTTACCGAAAGTCTAATTACACCCCGGATCTATTTATAACGGCAAAAATCAAAAACAAGAATTCCTAGATGTTGAGGCTTAGCGAAGTCTGAGGCCAAAAAACATTTTTTTGAAAATATCCTTCAGATCTGATAATAACCAGGAGGAGACTCGAACATGGAAATTTACAAGCATGTGGGGTACAGATGGGGAAGGTTTAAAATCGCTCATGAGCTGAGATTCAAAACAGACAGAACTGTAGTTTATGAAAGGAGAAATGAAAGTTTTGCTGTTATTGATTAATGTGCTTGAAATGTTATCCTCTTTGTAATAGCAGAAACAGGATGACACTTCATTGTTGAATAGTACCCACACGTATCTTTGTTTCTTGTGGTAGATTGACATCCTTGACAAGGGAGAACGCGGGGAAGAGTAACTTTCTGGTATGAAGCATGTCAAGAGTTACTCTTTGAGAAAATAATCGCTAAATCACTTTGAAAAACACTCATCTAATTTTACAGCCAAGTTATGTTCATACGTTATCAAGAATATGTTACGTGCATAAAAACATGAATAGTAAATCCCACAGTTTGTTTAATATTTCATCAAAGAAGCTTGAATAAATAGACTAGTAGTAATTTAATTGGGAACTCCACTGAAATATTTAAACGCGTCCATGGAATGTTGGAATGTAAACAACTAATATGCTAGATTTACTTTGCAAAATAAAGGAATATTCCGACCGCAAAATTTGCAGCGGTTTTACTGATCATTTTACTACAAATTTGTTTGCTCTGTATCTTTATTGAAGGTATAAAATAGTTTACTACTACCAATGGAAATTTATGCGGATTCTAAATTCGAGTCAAAGCATTCCTGCAGGTATAACAACTCTATTACACTATGTTTTCCTAATTTTAAACCTTTTATTAAATAAAATCATTGTAAGAACTGAAACCAATTACTGTTATTATCATTAAGTGACATTCAAACTTCCGTCTCTGAAGCACGTTCACGTACAAACACTTATCAAACTTTTAATTATAATAACCTAGACGTAAATTAGTCTACTATTAAATTAGTTTACCACTCTGTTTAATTTCTGGTAAAATGTAAACACCAATTTATAGTAACTTTAATTACTCGGTTAACCTTTAGTTTGTGCTGTTTTGTTGTAAAATATGATTACGATAGATACATAAAGCTTTATTTTGTATTTTCACCGTTTAATTAGTTTATACACTAAAATAGTGTTTAGTAGGTTTGTATAGATAAGTTTCACACATTTTATTTTGAATTATTTTAAATTTGTTTCTTTCCGTATTTTTGAAATTAGTAAATTGGTTAATTAAGTAATTGAGAGAAAGATAAACTGTGATATATCTATATTTACAGAGATCTCTTATAATGTAGTAGTAAATCCTATAATCATAATAATATTAATAATGTAACCAAGATTAGCTTAAATAAAGCCTGAAAGAAATCTTGGAAAATTAATGATTATGTGATGAAAGATAAATTTGAAAGGACCAAAGAAAAATTAGATTAATCTGAAGTCATGTTGATGAAACTTCATGGAACTTAAATAATGTGAATGGGCTTAGGCTTAACAATAAAAGTTTTTTTCTCTCGATTGATTAATTCTCTTTTGTAACGAGATCCAATCTCTTCAGGATTAAATTGTTCAAAACTATTTTTGGAGATAATATTTATTATGCTTTTATTTGTTTTATTGCTGAATTAATCTCTTTAATTTAATTATTGCCCTTCTACTACGTATGCTTTTGTAAACAACATTTAAATGCTTCTATTTTTTTTGTAATTTATGCCTTGAGCTGAAAACAAAACAATCAGCAATTTACCTTTGACGAGTATTTTGTCCTTAAGAAGAGAAAGTGGAATCTCAATCTTCTTTAGGCTCGATACTGTTGGTATGTCTTGTCTTCCTTACACGTTTTACTATTTTAATTTAATTTAAAACGAAACTTTTCTAGCTCCTCCTGATTGCGTAGTGATATAGATAGAGTGATGCCTATAATGAACTTGTGTGGTAGCAAGTAATTTGAGTACGTCAACTAATCGTTTTGAAAAATTGCCTTCCAAGTTGAGCATGGCTTTGACAAAAAGAGCCGCAAAAAGCTGTTAGACGTACTAAACAAGCATCGCGTTTGCTTTGCAGAAAACATGTGTGAGAAACGATACATGGTATAGTTCAGAAACTTTTGGATACTAGGATTATCCAGGAATCAAGTACCCCGTACTCAAGTTCAATTTTATTGGCAGTGAGAAATTTTAATTATAACCTCAAACGATAAAATTGCAAATTATTGTATAAGATCAACGTTTCCAACGAGTTGATTGGGACCACGGGCGGTCTTTTCGCTAACGATAACGGTAATAATCAAATAACCAATAAAAAGTCGATGTTTAATAAACTGTAGATTAGCAAACCAAACAAATTAAATAGGTCAAACAGCTAGACGAGCAAGGCAACGTAAAAAGGGGCGTATTGAGAAACAACCGGCAACAAATAAATGTAGTGAAATGGAGAGAATTGAAGATATGTTTACAGAGATCAGTCCAGAATTAGCGGAAATGAACAATAAAATAGATAAAACTCGCAAGAAATGAAAACATTAATAGATGAAAACGAACAATTAAAGAAATCTGTAAAGCAGCACGCAGAAAAGATGGAGTCCATGAACAGGGAAATGAAAAAGAAAAATATTATAATAAAAGGTACGGAAGGTGAAAAGACCAAATAACATAGGTAGCTAAGACGAAAATGGAAGAAGGTCACCGGAGATGAACCAAGAAGGTGATCAAATTCAAAAAATAATCAGAACACAATATCCAAAAAACTAACGAGAAGAATGAAGAAACAGAAAATTGACAATGCAAATGAAAAGGATAACGAGACGGATACGAACCACAAACTTGTACTATATAAGGTAGTAAAACGAAAAAGACATAGTGATAACAATAAAGACAGAACGGGAAATATAAAAAAGAAACAAAATCATAAAAATATGCACATGTAGCGTAAGAACAATAAAAGAAACAGGAAAGATTATAGAAATAAGGGCAGCACCGAGGAAATATGGTATCAGCACACCTGCACTGCAGGAAATAAGATGGCAAGGCAAAAGCGAAATAAAAACGAAGAAGTTTGCAACAATATATTCAGGGGAGGAGAAAGGAGGGCAAAAAGGCGTAGCATTTATTGTATTTGGGACGATGACTGAAAGAATAATAAAAACAAGATTAATAAATGGAAGAATGGTATATATAAATACAGAAATGGATCCATATAACCTATCATTATTAAATGTATACGCACCTTCAAAGAATGCAAAAGAAGAGGAGAAGGAAAAATTTTATGAAGAGGCGGAAAAAGAATACACAACAATCCCGAAAGAAGATGCAATAATAATACTGGGGGACCTCAATGCCCAAATCGGTATTCAAAAGCATTTAGAAAGTATAGCAGGAAAGTGTGCAACACAAGGTAACAAATGATAATGGAAGGAACACAAAATAACCTGGACATCACCAGATCAAAGAAACCAAACTCAAATTGATCTTGTACCTATTACGCGAAGAAGACAGTCATCTACATTAGATGTAAGAACAGACAGAGGAGCATGCGCAGACTCGAATCACAACATGGTAGTTGCAAAGTTAAGATTAAAAGAAAAAATGAGGATGAGAAGAAAAATAAAATCAAACACGTGAGACGTACACAACCTAAAGTCGGAAGTGAAACAAGAAGAATATAGAAAAGAGATAAGCAAGATAGTCAGAACGCAGCGTGAAGAGGAAGATGGAGAAGAAGCTTGGGATAACATAAAGATAGCAATAAAGAAAGCAGCTAGAAAAACAGTAGGATACAATGGTGGTAAAACCAAGAATTGGTATAATGGGGTATGTAGAGAAGCGATGGAAAGAAAAGTGGAACCAAGAATTAAATGGATCAGAACAAAGAACAAGAACATAAAGAAAAGTATGCAAAAATACAAAGAGAATGCAACAAAATAGTCCAGAGTAGTAAGATGGAATGGATTGAAAATGACATGGAAGAGATAGAAAAGGATAACAACCGAAAGAACGCAAGAAACTTTTACTAAAAAGTTAAACAACAAACAAGAACATATAAACCAAATATAAAAAAAATTAAAAATAAAGAAGAAAAGACTGTACAGGCAGATGAAGAGATTAAAGAAGTAAGGATGGCATACTTTAAGGAAATACTAAATAAAAAAACAAGTAGCAGAAGAAATAATAATAGCCGAAGGAGAGGAAGGTGTGGAAATAAAAGAATCAACAATAGATAACATAAGACAAATAATAAACAGGAGCCGTAATGCAAAAGCCACTGCTCCAGATAGATATATGGAACTATTGAAATATAGTGATGATACATTAAAAGAGCAAATGCATAAGCTATTAACAAATATTCAGAAGGAAGAAAATATGCCCAACGAATGGAAACAGGCCAGATCATAACAATACATAAAAAAGGAAGCCAACAAAAATGTACAAACTACAGAGGAATTACACTACTATCAACGGAGTTATAAAGTGTTAACGACAATAATACAAAATAGACTACGACAACCAACAAGTAGTAAAATTGGACAGTACCAATTCGGCTTTACAAAAAAAAATCCGCAATAGACGCAATACAGTCAAACAAATTATCAAAAAAGCGTATCAATACAAAATGAACATTAAAATAATATTCATAGATTTCCAAAGAGCGTTTGACTCTATAAGTAGAAATAAAGTAATACAAGCAATGGGAAAGATGGAAATAGCAACAAAATTATTAAAACTAGCAGCAATGACTATTAGAGACTCAACAGTGTGTGTTAACATCAATGGAGCACAGACAGAGGAATTTATGGTGCACAATAGAGTAAGACAAGGCAACAATATTCAACATAGCTCTAGAATACATAATAAGAAAAGTTAATAAAGAAACATTAAGAACAAGAGGGGAACAACTAATAGCATACACAGATGACTTAGCAATTATTACCAAAAGAAAAAAAATAATGTGTAAAATGTTAAAAGAAATAACGGAAGAAGATAGAAAACTAGGGGTAGAGCTAAATATGAATAAAACAAAAGTAATGAAGATTGGAAAACAGAGTAATAAACAGGATATTAAGGAAATTAAAATAGGAACTTACATTTTGGGATAGTAGAAACATTTAAGTATCTAAGCAGCGTAATAACCAATGATGGGAGTAGTGATCTGGAAATAAAAGAGAAACTAGTAGCAGGTAGCTGGACCTAACCCTAACAAGGCCGAGACAAATCTTAGTTTTGTTATAAACTGTCGTTCAAAAAGAAGGAGCGTAATTTCAGCCTTCTTACTAGGAGAGAATTACCTGACTCTCTACATGTTCTCGGAACAACACAATAACTTTTTAAATAGTGGCAACATTCAATCAAATAGCACACTTACGTCATTATGTCCGTTCATCGATAAAATCGGATTTATTAGAGTAGGTGGCCGTTTCAAGCAATTTAACTTCTTTTTTTGACAAACGACATCTGCTTGTATTATTCAAGGATCGCCTAACTAAGTTCATTCTCAGCTCCAAACACCTCGGATTGCTACATGCAGGTACCGCATTACTGTTGAGTGCATTGCGAGAAAAAATTTTGGCCAATAACTGGCAGAAACTAGGCAAAACAAACGACATCGTGTTTAAGGAGTTTTAGGTATAATTCACAGAGTGTCAGTCGAATCATGGGCGAGTTACCTGTTAAAAGAATCTTTTCTATGCTTAATTCCATACAATTGATGTCGATTATGCCGGTCCAATATTAGTTAAAAATAGGCTAGGGCGAAATCCTAAACGTCTAAAATGTCACATAGGAGTTTTGGTATGCTTCTGTACAAGGGCCGTTTATCTGGGGTTGCTCTCTAGCCTTTTCACACAAGCTTTCATATCTTGTGAGCCATTGCATGCTTATAATGATAATGGCACCAAATTTAAAGGTGCCAATATAGAATTAAATTCACTATACAAATGGCTTAATAGCAATCACGACTGTATAATGGATAGTGTTAGCAATGAAGGAATAAATTAGAATTTTAGCCCCTCATCAGTTCCTCCTTTCCTAGGACTTTAGAAAGCGGCTTTCAAGAGTACAAAAAACCATTTGAGAAGGGTTTTGGCTATTGCGATTTTGACTTTTAAACACATAAATACGGTTTTGATTCTGCTCAAATCCATACTAAATTCCCCTCTCTACAGATCCTAGCAATTTGGAAGCGTTGACCCCTGCGTACTTTCTCATCGGACGACTTTACGTGGCGATAACAGACCCCGACGTTCGAGACGACAAAATCAAACAACTAAATAAATATCAATACTTCCAACAACTTAATCAACATTTTTGGCACTGCTGGAATACCGAGTACAACTCTCAACTCAAAGTTCAAAGATAGTCAATTTTAAAATTAGTAAAAGTTCCGTATATCCGCGCCCCGCGGAGGGGGTCAAGTGGGGTGTCAATCGATCAGGGTTGACAAGATGATTGCAACGAACTTACTCCCAGGTGGCGCAACCACCGGGATCAAAAGTTATGAGCATTTCTCTAAAGTGCCGCTACTACCCACAGACTCTCAATGATTTTGCCTTAGGCCACCGGCGCTTTTGAGTTTCCATGGCTAACCTAACCTTTTTTTCCGAAGGTTGGAGGAAATACCACGGCGCGGCGCTTGTACGACGTGGTATTCCTGACTGTACGGAGATGATGTCCCAGTACCCTACGGACTAAAACCTTCCCCCTAGCCAGGAGCATGGATGACCGGGAAGACCCGCTGGTATTGAATCTGGGCATCTTAGAGATATTGGTGTTAACGGGCTGTCTTCATTTCCGTCGTGGTTTACTCTATTATCACTTCTCTTTTCTTCTGCATTCTGGTTTCCGTAGCCTTCTTTAGGATCGGTTATTAAATTTCATTGTTGCTGGATTTCTAGCATTTTGTTAGTGATTCTTCTATTGCCGTTTCAGTTTGAATCCTTTCTCTATTTCACTTGCTCCATTTGAAAATGGCGTGTTGCATATCATCCAAACTGCACTCGCAGAATATATATTCTTCAGTGTCTGTCTTCTAAATGGCGTTTAAGTATGTATCGAAGTCTACCCATTTTGTGATATTTGGTATTAGTCTCTTCGTCTATTTCCCTTTGTTCCTGTTTTCGTCTCACCTTATTATTGTTTGCGTTCGAGCTTCTTTTCTGCTTTGGTTAATCGAGTCCGCTTCGTATACCTCATTTTGTTCTCTTCCCATTAACTCAAATAGTACCAGTCTCGCTATTACTAAACAAACTTCACTGGATGTGGTTCTGTATGCTCCAGTTATGGTAAGCTTCTTTTGTATCTTCTGCAGCTTGCTGCAATACTATGCTACTTTTAGTCCATCTATCCACGACCTAGTGTCTAGCATAATGAAATGAGCCACTGATGCTAGTATCCGTCTTGCGTTAGTTTTCGTTCTTCCTGTACTAGGCATTAATCTATATAGCGCACGTGTTAATTGTGCTGCCTTCCTGGCCGTTTGGTTTATGTGGTCCCTGAAGCTTAAGGTTTTGTCCATTGTTACGCCTAGATATTTGACTTCGTTTTTGATCTCTATCTTCGGATCTATTCAGCTTGATCCATCTGTTTATCGCTTCCAGGGCTCCATTTGTTTTCCTTTGCAATACATTTTTTTTTGCGGTCACTATTACCGCTAGGTCATCCGCAAATGCGTACAGAGGACGCCTTCCGGAACTGGGATTCTTAGTACGCCATCGTATAGGATGTTCCATTAAAGGGGTCCTGGCACGGATCCTTGTGAAACTCCATTATTAATTGTTATGGCTTCTTTTCTACCATCGCAGTCTTCAAGAACTATGTATTGATCTTGCAAATAACTTTTTATGTTATTTGTTAGAAATTAAGAGAGTCCTCGCCTTTCCAGTTCTTCAACAATTGTCTTCCAGCTAGTGGAGTTGTGTGCGTTCCTAACATGTGTAGTAACCAGTACACAGAGCTTCTTTGTGTGCCTGGTTATAGTCTTGGCTATAGTATCTAGGTTTATCACCTGTTGAACAACGTCCACTGTTGACATGCCCTTCGAGAATCTATAGTGCTTACTTGAGAGATCTTTTTGCTTCAGTTCTTTTATAATCTTGATTTTATAATGTGCTCATATAGTATCCCTAGCACATCTAGCAAACTTAGCGGCCTATAGATCAGTTTAGTGTCGTTTTTCTACATTTTGGGTATTAGTATGAGTTTGGCCCTTTTTCACTCTAAGGGGAAAGAATCTTCTTCCATGAGTTTATCTAGCACATTCCTTGCGAGTTCTGGTTCTTTCTTAGCAATGAGTTTAATTACTTCTCCAGGCATTTGGTCAAGGCCTGGAGCCTTCGTATTTCTTATTTTATTTTTCGCCTTTTTGACTTCTTTTGTTGTTATTGCTTTGGCTTCCGCGTTTTCTTGTCTATTCCATTCAACGCTTTCATGTTGGGAGAATAGCTTGTTACGTTTATCGCAGTCTCTTACATTATTACACTTTACATTTCCATACGTATAATATTTTTCAACTCTTTGGCGTTGGAATGGAAAATAAACCAAGCTTACAGTCACCTTTCTTGTGAGTATTAAGTGAAATTCGTTATTGTGAATTTTTTTTAGTTATTTTGGTCCGATTTAGGGGTATCACAGTTAGTTTATTTGGAAGTTTTTGCCCACTTATGATTCCAAATCTTAGAGATCAGAAAAATTTTCACGTGAAAGCTCACGAGCAGAAAATGTTTGGTTGGATGTTTTTGCACTGATACCCACTGAGCAGGCACATAAATTGATCGCGACCTTAGAGTTAATTTCTTTTACTTCTCAATAAGAGAGTGCATATTGTCGTCTACATTCTGAGTATCGCCAACAATTACAAAATCTGAAGTAATAGATTCAAGGTCTAATTCTAATATGGTATTCATTAGAAGAGAGGTCATAAATTTATCTTTGTTCTGCCCTGAACAGTTGTTGGCATATAAAATAATAGACTTATCAGGTTTACTTATATCCTACATACCTTTTTCTGCCACCGCTGTCAACAACGTATTGAAGAAGAAAAGCTAAGAAGATTAACAAAAATTCAATTACGGAATTAAACACGAATCAGATTCATTGATTATTTTCGAGGCGTACTTTCTATAAAATATTAAATTCTATAACCTAAAAGTAGAGTTTTCCTCACAACCATAAATCCCTCGTTATTTTTTATATTTCATATATTATTCAGTTGCCTTCTACATAGTTAGCTATAATCAGTCCCGACAATCAATTTTTTTTCGATTAACATCTTTTACGGTTACGACTTACTACTATTACAGCTTTTTTCATAAGTTATTCATGCATTCGAATCAATCGTAAACTGCTAGAAGTTCCCAATAGTTTGAACAAATCAAAACTTCAATAATAATACGTACTACTTGTCTGGGTTGAAATATATGCTTGTTTGTTAAGTTCCTTGCGTATTTTCGAAACTTTTAACCACTAAAACCGTTAGATTTTGCTTGAACATTACTATTATATAAAATATAGTATCGTCATTGCAGGAAGAGCATGTTCTGTATAATATAATATTAATCTCATAAGCCTCTTAATGTAAAGCTATTTAAACATTAGTTTACCTTTCCAAATGTGATTAAATTTTAGAAATTATTGTCAATTATATTATACGTTAACGTGTTTATATTTAATAGGTACGATGCAAAACTCACTTTAATTAAATTAACGCGACGAACGTTGACATTAAATCTTTTAGACACGAGGATAAAAACATAATAATGAAATGCATAACTGGGAAAAACTTGCTCTTACGTAAAACTTTAGTAATATGAAAGTACAATAAGAAATATCAGTCAAGTAGAAGTAAAGCAAAAACAAAACTTGAAGAAGTATATCTGTTCATATCAACTATCAGACTTTTAGGAGCAATAAGATATGTTTTGTGCCTTACAGCTTTCTTGTCTCAGCAACTTCAGCAATTTTTGATTTTGTAAAAAAAAATTAGTTATGGGCAATGTCAGTGGGGATACAGTGAAAGAATTCTAAAGCGATTCAACATGAGGAATTCTTATGCTTGCAATGGGTATGTAAAACAGCTCGAGTCTCATTTTCTGTAGGTTTGATATCTGACACATTATCATATCTCAAAGCATTAGAAAAAATCAGCTGTTAGCTAAAGAGTATCCTTTGGTTTAATATAGAAATCAATCGCAAAATCGGAAAATTGAAGCAAACTGCCATGCTGATTATTTAGCAAATTTGACAACAATACGCTCAAAAACTGAAGTACAGGGACAGTCGTCAGTTAAATAAAGAAGTGGGTTGTACTCTTCACTAATGAAACCAAGCATATTGCAGTCAGTAAAGATACTGGGTGAGACAATTTGTTGCTGAAATAATCAAACCGGGCTGGCCCGATCTCATCGGTCGTTCGGGCCTATTGGGCCTGTCGGATCGTTAGGGCTTATTGAGCCCGCCAAGCTTTTCGAGTCAGTCGGTCTTTTCTTGTCTTTATTTTTGTACTGATCCGATGCGAACCGAAATCTTCTTCGTACTGACTCGGACGGGCTATTTTGGTACTGTACCGCACCAAAGCTTTGTCTTACTGACTTCAAAAATCGTAATTTCCGTACTGACATTATTTTCATATTCAGCCAAAGAGGATAATTTTCGTATTGTACCGGATAGAGAATTTGTTTACTGAATTAGTCAAACTGAGACGAGCATTAGTTTTATACTGAACTGAAGAGGAGCAAATCGATACTGTACCGTAGAAGCTTGCACAAGCTAGGTCTTTTGATCGGGCCTTCGTACGGTCCGGCCCAAAGCTAGGATTTAGGACAGGCCGGGCCTCAGTTTAAAAGTCTGTCGGATTTTTCTGGCCTACTTCGGTCGGCACAATCGATGGTAGCCTTGCAAGGTCGGTTGTATGTCGAGGTGTCATGTGAATTCCTCACAGTGGTTAGCTTAGATACACCAGGGGGTCCGATGTTTGTAGTGTCTTTGTACTTACCATTAATAACTAGGAGCGCGAATGCAGAAGGAGATTTAATAGAAATGGTACGTAGGGCCATACATAATCTAAAATATATAAGAAACGCGCAAAGAATTATAATGAGTGGTGACTTAAATGCCAAAAGCTTAGTTTGGGGAAGCGCAGAAGAAGATAATAGAGGAGGCGCGAATAATTGAGGTACTGGAGAAGTTTGAATTGACAGCGCTAAATGTAGGGAACAGACCAACATTTGAAGGGCACAGGAGATTCAGCAAGATGGATGTTACAGTAGCTAGCTACTTAACATACACAAAGGGGAGGTAACCAAAGAAGAAACCCTCAATGACCATTGTTTAATCAGGTGGGAAATAAGTCAGGGAAGGAGGATTCTGCAATAAGAAAGCAAATTGGAAAACATTTGAAGAGAAATTTTTGCAGCTTGTCCAGGAATCAGAACTCGAGCTAGAAGATAGGGATATTCGATGCAGAGGTAAAGGCAGATAAGCTAAATAAAGCAATCGTGATATCATGTACAAAGTTGATGCCGCTTAGGAAAGGCTTCTGAAAGAGCTTACCGTGGTGAACTAGGGAGCTAATACTCAAAATGGCAGAAGCAAGGAGAGCTAGAAGAAGGGCACAACGAGTAAGGGGTAAGATACGGAAAGATAGGACAGCAAAATATAGAAGGGTACAAGAAAAATATAAACAACTGATCTAAAAAACTAGAGTAGAAAAATGAAGGGAGTTTTGCACTCGAAATTCGGATAGGGATCCTGGGGTACGGCATACAAGGGGAAAAGAGAAACGCGATAATGTCTAGTGTCAGGAGGAAAGATGTGTAGTATACGCGAGACGCAAGAAGCGCCACGGAATATTTGTTAGGAAAATTTTTCCCGGAAGATAGGAAGAGGAAGAGAGCGAAATACAACGGTTCATTAGCAGAGGAGCCAGAGAGATCCAGAAATAAGAAGAACAATTAAACGAATGAACCCTAAGACAGCACCGGTGTGAGATGATGTAACAGCTGATGCGGTCAGAAAGCATTTGACATAAACGGGCAGGTATTTGTTAGAAAATTTAACGCATGTTTGAAACAAGGTGTATTTCTAAAACAAATGGAAGCTGCAAAACGTTAGGTTCATCTCGAAGCCAGGGAAGGAGGACGTTACCGACCCTCGTAGTTTTCGGCCCATTAGTTTACTTCCTCTAATAGGGAAAGTGCTCGAAAGAATAATTGTCTTCAAGATAGTAAGAAGTCAGGAAGGCTTTAATGACCGACAGTATGAGTTTAGAGCAGGGAGGACCACCACGGACGCATTACACAGGGTAACACAATCAGTCAGGGAAGCAAGGAAAAGAGGGAATTACTGTGTTGTAATTGCACTAGACATAGCAGGAGTTTTCAATAACGCCTTGTGGCCCAGGATCATCTTAGAGCTAGAAATAAAAGACTGTCCGGGAAACCTACTGGGATTAGTCAAGAGTTTTTTTTAGGGATAGGATAGCGAGGGTAGAACTTTCGTCTAGTACTGCATCCAGGGGATTGGAAAGGAGATGCTCCAGACCGATCTACTGGAACCTGTTGTACGAGTGCATATTCAGGGTAAGACTGTCGGAAGGGTGTGAAATAGTAGCCTTCGCCGATGACACCGCTTTGATAGTTAGGGCACCCCAATTTAAGGTACTCAAAGAGAAAAGAACGGAAGCACTAAGAAAATTATTAGAATGGGCAAAAGAAGAAAAGCTGAAATTTAACCTTAAGAAGACAGAGGCACTGTTCTTCGAAAAGAGGCCAGGACAAAAAAGGCCAACCTTTAGAATGAGGAACGGTAGAGTATATTGCAGTGATAGCATTAGATATCTAGGGGTAATGATAGACGATAGACCGTCCTGGAATGCCCACGTGGAATAGGTAGCACAGAAGGGGAAACAGCTAGCACACAGGATAAGGACAGCAGCTCGACTCACATAAAGCTTTAGGGGAAACACGGTAGCTAGAATCTATGAAGAGGCTATCCAACTAGCTATCTAGTATGCCGCTGATATCTAGGCGGGGAATCTAAAAGTTAGGCAGAAACAAAAATTGTTAGGCGCGGAATGAATATTAGCAGTTAGGGCAGCGGCCGCGTACAACACAGTCTCGACCGAAGCAACACTAGTTCTCATCCAGATAGTACTCATCGATTTGCATTTACAGGCACAGGTTGATAAGAGGCTACTTTTCAAGGGTCAGTCGCGACAGCTCAGTGTTGGCTCAGGGTTAGCAGGAAGGGAGATGGAAGGTAAGGTGGACATGGGAGAGAAAGGGCACCCAGCAGATATGGAGGAATTTAGGTTTACTGTTAGGGATGGGGACGGAGAAGAAACTGAAGATGCCATTCAGATGGGAAAGCAGAAGCCGCCTATGTAATATACAACAAAAGAAGGGAAATAGGAAGTGGGAAATTTAGATTAGGGGAGTGGCTCTCCATCTTCCAGTGCGAGCTCCTATATTTTCCTTCTGAAGCGCCTTATGCTTTTGCGAGTGGGCCGTTCGCTCTGCGAACAATTCATCTATCATGAACTTTCACGTCACTGAAAGAGAAACCAGCGTTTCTCATCCGTAACGTAGACCTTCTCAAAAAACTCTAGATCAGTTTCTTTCAATAAGGATATCATCCGGTTTTTTGGAGTTTCTTTAGTTTCTTAAAGAAAAGATGGATGAAAAATTCAGAAGACCTAGATTGTCTCTACTCAACCCGCTCGAAACTTATGACGGAGGTTAAAACTAACATTCAGATACTGGAGACTCAAGATTCCAGATACATAGAATACTGTTGAATCAGGAGCTGATAGTAGAAACATTTTTTTTTTATTGTCTTAGTATTACAATCTGGTCAATTATGACCAATAAGCAATTTTATTCTAACCTAGCTTACTATTTGAAAAAACTTAAATTAAGGTATACTCATCAGTGTCCTTAATGTTCAGCTGTCTTTTAACTAAGTACACTACACCTGACGTGTACACTACCGCACCATTCTCTGCTTTTCACTGACTCTAACACTAATTCAAATTAGCTCAAATGGTTTAAGTCTTGAGCCTTCTCACTAGTTGCGTGTTGTCAAGGAGCTGGATGGCTTTAACATTCACGTGCTGATGAAGTCTTTCTTCATGTTGTGTGGCAAATCTTGTGATAATTTTATCCACAGTCTCCATTTCCAGGTCTCGATGGAGGTCGCTGTTTCTAGAGTACCAAGGTGCATTTACCATACTTCTCAATACTTTATTTTGGACTCGTTGTATAATTGTTTTATTACTTTGTTTGGTACAGCCCCAGAGCTGAATTCCGTAAGTCCAAACTGGTCTAAGTATTTGTTTGTATAACAAAATTTTATTATGCAGAGACAGAGTGGAATTCCTACCAATCAGCCAGTACATTTTTCTGTATTTTAGGTTTAGCTCTTCTTTTTTCTTTTTGACATGAGGCTTCCATCGCAGTTTTGCGTCTAGGGTCATGCCCAGATACTTAGCTTGGTTTGAGTAGGGTATTTGTTGACCATTAATGTTTACTGGTATTGGTTCTATTTTTTTGTTTGTAAAATCTACATGTACTGACTTACTTTCATTCAGCTTGATTTTCCATGTTTTTGTTCATTTCTGTATTTCTTGAATAGCGGTTTGTAGTTTTTCAGTTGATTCTTCATTATTATTTCCAATTGCTATTATAGCAGTATCATCCGTAAATGTGGCTATTGTGTTATTTTCTGGTTGTGGAATGTCACAAGTATATAGCAGGTATAGAACCGGACCTAGGACACTCCCGCTTGAATTTCTTTCAGTTCAGAATAGGCATCTTCCTGCTTTATTCTGAAGAATCTATCGGATATATATGAATGTAATATTTCTACGTACTGTTCTGGGAAATATGAGTTTAACTTGTGTATTAGCCCTTTGTGCCAAACTTTGTCAAATGCTTGGGCCACATCCAAAAAGACTGTAGAACAAACTTTTTTTTCTTCGAGGCTCTTCTCAATAATACTTGGTATTCTGTGGATTTGGTCAATCGTAGAATGCTTGTTTCTGAATCCAAATTGATGTGTTGGTATTAATTTTTGTCTCTCAATAACAGGTTTCAACCTTTTGAGTAGTAATTTTTCAAATAATTTTGAAATTACTGGTAATAAGGAAATAGGCCTGTATGATGTCACTTCGTGTGGTTGCTTGCCAGGTTTTGGTATCATAATCACTTCCGCGATTTTCCACAAACTTGGCACATATCGCAGTCTGAAGGATGCATTTATTAAGTTTGTTAATTTTACTATGGCTTTCTTAGGCAGATTTCTGAGTATTTCCCCAGTTATTAAATCGAACCCTGGAGATTTTTTTGGATTGATATTATTTTTAATTTCATTGATTATTTCTTTTGGAAAGGTGAGTCGTATACTTTCTTTCTCTTGTATTGAATTTTCTGTTGTTAATTCTTCTGCTAATTCTTCGCTGTCTTGAAAGATTTTTTCTAGATGATTTCCAAACAATTCTGCTTTTTGTTGATTACTCCGTGCCCACTTTCCATTTCCCATTCTTAGTGTCGGGATTTGCAGGATCGGTCTTTTTAATCTCTTTGTTGCTTTCCAAAGAGAATATTCTGTACAACCATCGTTGGTAAGTTCTTTCAGATATGTGTTAATAGTGTCATTTTTTAACAGTTTTATTTTTCTTTTCAATTGTTGACTAAGATTATTTAACTTTGTTTTATCTTGGGGTGATCTTGTTTGTTGCCACCTTCGTCTTTGTTTTCTTTTTTTCGGTTATTATTTGTCTAATTTCTTTTGGGTAGTTATTTCCTGCAGTTCTTTTTCTAAGTGTAGGAGTATTTTCCAAAGCTGCCTGCTGTATATTTCTTACAAACAACTCCACGTCTTCATCAAGTTGTTGCTCATTTTTTAATGGTACAGAAAGATTAATATTTTCTTCAAGACTCATCTTAAAGCTTTTCCAGTCAGTGTGCTTGTTTACTAACATCGGGCAAGCTCCTTTCTCTATTACAGTTTGACTTAATGTTAAGATAATAATAATAAAATACCAGATTTGATAGATTTCTATATTGTAAAGAACATTCCTGCAAATTACATACAAATAAAAGAAGGTTGGGATATGAATTCAGACCATTCACCAATTATAATAGAAACATGGGAGAAAAAAGTACAAAAGTGGCCTAATTGTGCCCTCCGTTCGAAACTTTCAATGTGTACATTTAAAGGTGTGATTAGCTGTTACTAATAATAATAATGAAAGTAATAGGAACTTCATATAATCGTTATAGCAAGAAGACATTATTTTATCATTTCATTAGGGTTAGCAAACTTAAAAAATTAGAACCTCAAAGAAACAATTTAATTTGAATAACGTAGATGGCGCCAATTATTTACCCTAAAATAAAATGTTGCGATCGTTTATCACATTTACAGCCTTCATTTAGCATTGAAAATCAGCAAAACAACAAAGACAAACGCAACCCTTAAAATCTAAAACTCGAATCAATTTGTCTGAATGTTCTTTTAGGAATTGTCCGGCACCACTGCCAACATACAGCCGGTCATTTGCGGTAATGTAACCTCCTCACATCGAGATAACACTAACAAACCCGGTTCTTCGTCTCTTTTTAAATCGCGCACGGTAATGTGTGAAAAAGGATCGGACACGTCCGAAGTTTACATGGAATATTTTTAAATGCGGACTATTTTCTTGGGTCAGTGCTGCTAGTTTTGCTGGAGCAGTGAAATCTAGCAGACTTATTACGCTAACATGTTGTGGACGAATAGAAAGAAAGTATACTGCAGGGAAAATTATTAGGTTGTATATTTCTAGATATTGAGCAGCTTTGATGTCCCTTTTTAAGATTTATAGAATTGTTTTCGCGATATACAACAAAAATTGCTAAATTATACCAATTCTTTTTGTGATATAAAAATAGTTATAGAAAAAGAAGATAAACTATGATGTATAAAAGCAGGACAAATTTGACTCGTTTTTCGTTGACTAATTTTTTCCCTCAACGACCCTTTTTTCTGTTCATTTTATTAAGTTGTTTGAATAATCTTTTGATGTAATATTATTTTCTTTTAAAAAGTTATAAATCTCCTCAAATCTTTTTTTTATTGCTTTTTGTAAACATTCGGCTCACATTATATGGAGATATAAAATTTCAAGTTGAAAATGTTTTGAAGAAAGATAAAAAGCATTTATCGATTGTGTAGATTTTGTAAACGAGGGATGTTATCCTTGTCAACTACCTAAGGGTAACAAACAATATCCCGTTGCCGGAACTTATTATTAAAATAAATTCAAGTTTCCTTCGGATATTCCACCTAACTCTATGCAATTATTCGTGAGCCCGGATGAATAATGCATTATCTTGGCCTCTGGAATCCTTTGTGGTGCCAAGAATAACGAGAATAAGATGCAAATATTCTACTTGGCGCGTAGGTTGATCAAACAAACCTACTCCCTGTTTATTTGGCATTGAATTGAAGGAGAAATCTTTACCTAAGATTTCGAATTAATGAATTAATGAGTATTATTCAATTTGCCAGCGTAACGGGAAATTGCCATGCTATTCTGAAATTATCATTAGAATTGATTATATTATCCCTTTGAGGATATGCAAGATTTCCGTGTTGCCCTGTATTAACTAAAATAACAAAATGGAATATTAGTATTCGTTTTATTGCAAAATGCAAATCTATGATTTCGAAATTATCGCCTTGTTTTAGGGAAGGTTTGCGTTAGAAATTCATTTCGGTCGAGATGAATTCTTTACATATGAAATTCAAATGTAACCGTGTTTGCTAACTTCTACTGTTAGCACAGCATCGACTAAAGTAAAAGTTAACTTCGTTTTTGCTTTTACATATTTTTAGTCGAAACATTAGAATTTCATATGTAGGTATAACATAACCTTTACACTTATGCAATGTTTTCGAGTATTACACGTCTTATCATTTACCTAAAAAATGCCTTTTATTATAATTTATAATTGTAGCTGTTGATATCCGTCAAGCTTTTTGTCAAATACAACAAACAGCTTTACATATAATTGACGAAGAAAAAAAAACGAAAATATTTTGTTGTTCTTCTTTGACTAGCTGCAGATAATACAAGTTGTCACTGCCGTTGTGAAAATATATTTTAAAAGTTATAAAGTGGAATCAGAGTTGGCCATGCTCGGTAATCAAGAATCTTGCGTCTTCTGTCGGCTTTTATTTATGTTTTAATTTTTGCCAAAAGAAGTAAATGCATATCTCTTGAAGCTTTCAGCAGGTCTTTAAAGTCTAACGCTCTTAATAGTTCAACCTTGAGAGGAAATTAGTTTTAGCTAAATTATCTTCTTTCACGTCAGTAATCACAGTGACAGACAGTAATGAAACAATTGTTCGTATTTCTAACAACTAATACATAAATTCTAGTCTAGACAATCTGGTGTGCGTCGTGCGATTAGGCGCCTCCACCATTTTCAAATTCATCTCCATGGTGTCAACTTGCGAACTTGACTGGAGTTTCGGAGCCTCCGGTTTGCAGACCGTCCATACCACTACTGCTTAAACGTCCCCTGGGTTGTGATGTCAAGCCATCTAAGCACCATCATAGTTGCCAGCGACGTTTACATTCCACTGCATCTGTCAACATTCTTTATCCTGCCGTTCCACTCCATCAATCTTTTTGTTCGGGTTTTCGCTAAACTAGTTTTTCGCGAGTCTGACACAGTTTCGATGCCTTTCATAACACAGCGACTATGATTTATAACAACTCAACAATCTTACCTTCAAACCGATTCACGTGCATGTCACTTGCAAGTAGTTCCAATCACATTCACAAGTCCGTAAGAACCTTGTGAGTATGCGGAATTAATTGCAGGACGGTATAGAGTGTTGTGTTGTGAAGGTAGATGAAGACCATTAAAAACAGGATCGTTTGGAAGACACCACAGGAGTCGAAGTGATCGGGATGCTACGAAAAGAAGGGACCACAAGATACAAGACCATCAGTGATTTCCACTATTTAAACTATGGTGGACCCTCTGGTTCGTTCGAGACACTAATTCAACATAACTACATGCTACAGGGTCAATCGTCCTTACGTGCTCTGCGATTCTCTACTACATTCCACTGGTTAAAGAGGACTAAACAGGCCGATCACTGCATCAAAATCGAACTGTTTACTTGCAAGGCTACATTGTATTCTGAAATTTCCTAAAGCAAGGTTCAATGTTATAAAAAATATTTTCATTTGCTTTACTTCTAATGACTAAACTATTTAAATCAGACGTCCCTTGAGTCAGAGAGAGTTTGGCGACCTCTACCTCTCTTTAACCAACTTCTTACCAATACAGCAACTTTTACCATCAACTGCATGTTTCTTATAAGTGGAAAACCACGCCTACAGGCCCATAAGTATTGCCCAAGTACGCGGAATTAATTTCCAGGCCCAGCCTGGCCCGGCTTGCCTGGGGACAAACCTGAGGCGGTCCGAACAAAAAACACGAAAACATCTTCTTCGGTCCGACAGGCCCGGACTGCCCGAAAAGATCAAAGGGCCTGATGGCCCGAACGATCCAACAGGCCCGAGAGGTCCGAACTATCCAACGTACCCGAGATCCAATGAGCCGATAGACCCGAAAAGTTCAAAAAGCCCGAGAGATCCAAAGTACCAGATGACTCTAAGGTCAGAGAAGTCTATAAGGCCCGACAGGCCCGAGAGGTCCGGACGGTCCGAGAGACTCGAAAAGCCCAAATGGCCAAGAAGTCCAAAAGACCTGAATGATCTGACGATCCCGACAGGCTTCAACGGGTCAATAAGACCAAACGGCCCAAGAGGCTTGAATGACCCGATTTTTAAACTGAGACCCGGCGCGACCCACATCCGAGATTCAATCCGGACCGCGTAAAAGCCCGACTAGAAAATTCTGCCCGTGCAGGCCTCTATTTGAAATCGAAACTTGTCTGTCGTGCTATTCCAGCACTCTTCACCATCAGCGGACTGAGACAAGGTGAGCTTCCTGAGTCGTTGGAGTCACTTTAATTGACCCTAACAACATGCTTCACCACAAAGTTCCATTTCACTTTAGCTGAAAAGAAAGGCATTGTAAAACATCCGATCACTGTCTATTGCTGCTAAGTCATCAAAATTGAACCATTTGCTTGTAAAGCTACATTGTCTTTTGAAGTCTTGCCTATAATAACTTAACGACTTAAACCAGACTTTACTTGAGCCAGAGAGAGTTTGCGGCCTGTATCTCTGTTTAATCTACTTCGAGCCGATCCAGCAACCTTTACCATACCTAGAGACCCATAGGTATTGTCCACGTACGCGGAATTGATTGCAGACCTGTGCCCATTTAGATTTGAGATTACAGCCCTGCGAGGGTTGCAATTGCCAGGCCCGGCTTGGCTCGACCCGACTCAGGACAAATTAGAAGCGGTCCGAGAAACAAATCCGGTAACTTTTTGATCAGACAGACTCGAACAGCCCTAGATGCCCAAAAGGCCGAGAAGTTCAAAAGGTCCGAGATATCCAAAGTATCCGATAACCCAAAGGGCAGAAAAGTCTAAAAGTCCCGAAAGGTCCGGACGGTCCGAGAGAACCGAGACGCCCAAAGGGCCAAGACGCCCAAAAAGCCCGAACAACCTGACAGGCTTCAACAGCTGGACAAGACTGAATGGCCCGAGAGGCCCAAACGATTCGAATGACAAGACGTAGGCCTAAAAACCCGATAACATCTTTAAACTAGGATCCGGCCCGACCCGAACCCGAGAGTCGACCCGGACCGCGTAGAAGTCCGACTAGAAAACTCAGCCCATGCAGGCCTCTATATGGAATCAAGGTTTGTCTGCAGAACACTACAAGAATCAAGGCGACGACGAAAAAAAAAGGAACACAAGATACCAGACCGTCCGCGCCGAGCTATTCCACTACTTTTCACCACCAGCTGAACGAGACAAGGTGGGCTTTCGAGGTCGCACGAGTCACCTGAATTCAACTTATGGGCATGTTTCTCAATCAAGCGTGCTACACCACAAAACTCCATTCCTAAATAGGCCGGCCACTGTCTTTTGCTGCTATGTCATCAAAAGTGCATCAAAATTGAACTATTTACTTGTCTTTTGAAATATTTTTGAAAGAGTTTTTTAAATTTATGAAAACGTTTTCATTTAGTACTTCACTTATAGTAACGACTTAACCAGATACCACTTGGACCAAAGGGTTCTAGGTTTAATCGCACCTCCTACCGATCCAACAACTTTAACCACCAGCTTCATGAGCAAATTTTAGTCGGAATAACGATTAACGATTACGATTACAAACATAGTTGTTAATCGTCACTAACGATTAACGAATAAATTAATCGTGAGGATTAACAACAAAATTCTTAATCCTAATCGTTAACCCTTAGTCTGACTAGAATTTGCCCAACTAGTTTCAACCACATTTGAGCACGCGGGATTGATTGCAGACCGGTATCGAGAATTTCGTTGTACAGACGAATGAAAACAATCAATCACGCTAACCTAAGTTTCAAGATTTTTGGTCCAAACTATCTATGTACTCTGGGTGCCCATTTTGGGTTTGCAACCTAGACTCATCTGGAGGGTATCATAAGAACCAAAGAGAAGACGATGATTTCATTTTGACCGTAACGGACCTTCTGGTTCGATGCTACAAGACCAAGCGTGCTTGCGTGTTTTGCGATTCTTTGCTATACTACCAAATTTCATTCCACAGGTTGAACAGAAAGAGATCACTGTCATTTTTAGCTGCTAGTTTCAAGAGGTCATCAAATTTTCATCGAGATAGAACCATTTTCTGAACCAACTTTTCTTTTATAAGGTTCAATGTTATAAAGAAGTTTTCATTTGCTTCATGTGATTCATTTTTTAATTTTGAAACGTGTAGACGTTTAAATAGAAAAAACTAAAAATAAAATATTTAAAGCATCCAATTTTTTTTAGGCATGTGGAAGGGTCTATTACTGAAATGAAGACTCCATTAACTACCTTTACCAGGTATTGTAATTATTTAAGACTGAGTACTTATAGAAACGACGTAGTAAGGTTTATTAAAACGAATCTGTAACAAAACGAGCCTTCTAAACGATTAGATTGTTATGAAGTATTTTTCAGGATAGCAAGCAAAAATGACTCTGTTTATTTTTAACGGATACTTTTCCTTTCTTGACTCTCTCTGGTCGAAGTAGAGTGGATTGCTGGATTTGCAGCGCTGATATCATTCATCAAGTTCATTTTGACGCTGCCGCAGGCCATGCGAATGTGAGAATGATTGGCAGTATGCAGCGGTTATTAATTAGAGTTGCTGGCGTCCTTAGTGGTGATTAGAACGCGGCGTGAAAAAAGAACCTGCAATAGTCTTGGTTGCCGACAAAGTTAGTGGTTGTCAACAGAAGCAGAACCGGCAAGGTAGGCGGTGGCAAGCAGTTGGCTTGCAGGTGTTCGTGACAAATTTATTAGCTGCCGCAAGCAATGTTAATGGCTGGCTGATGACAGAGAAGAGGATAAACACTTACGGAAAAGAGAAAGCTGAACTGTACGAAAATGAATGCTGTTTGGTGTTGTGGCATACAAATGGCTTTCAGGTGTGTTGAGGTGGAGTTTGGTAGCGGCCGGTAGGAACAGATGGTGGCCTGGCAAAAAAGTGATTTCGGGGACCAACCTATTAGCGCCTCAGCCCGGGACGCATTCTATTAGCAAACATCATACACTTTTGTTTCCCAAGGCAGCGAAGTATGCAAGTACAGTGGAATAAATTCTGTTGATGCAAAACGTAAAGCAACGACCAAACGACTGTACTGAGGAACTTTCGATTCTAGATAGTAAATGTGATAGCCATCATCATTCGTTTAAGTAACGGCTTTAGGAGCTTTCTAGCTCCTCTTCAGTAAATATGTTGCTGCCGTGGCGATGCAGTTCACTGCTTGAAACATGGTGATTGATTAAAGTAAACGGCATTAAGATGATTAAATTGTTAACGTCGAAGGTTCTAAGTGAAACTGAGAAGGAATGAGTCATGCCACAAATCCCTGCAGTTCGCTCTGTCGAGAATTTAAAATGCGGCGGCGGCCAGGAGAGGAATTTTGCGTAAGAGTGGAAAGTCTTATTAGCTTAATTAAATTGAAATTGCGTAAAAATCATCTACTAATAAATTTCTCAAAAGTCGATTAGTAACTTTGGCAAGTTTGTATTAACATTCTCTGATTTTTTCTTTTATCCTTTGAAGGATATCAAAGTCTGTCTACCACAGTGTATTACCCATGTACTGCAGTTAAAATTTTCACGAGTGTCTCTATAAAAAGAAAATTTAATTCCAAATAAAGCTTCTAGTAAAATTTAAAATTCTGTGAATAAGTGAAATTTTTACGTTCGTTCTTCGGAGACGACTTTAATTAAGTGAACGTGAATTAACTTGAAGTCTCTTAGACTTATTGATTCATCTTAGTATAACAGCTTTGTTCACTCTTGAATTCTTATAAATCGTTTACTATAATAATTTTAAAAATGAACGTTGTGCAAACAATTAATTTTTCCATTGAATAAACCAATATGTTAGAACTTATTTTAATCTGAATTTGCCTATTACAAATACAGAATGTTGGGTTTTGAAAATAAATTAATACAATACGAGATTATCTTATTGTTATTTAAGATTAAACTCGCATAATTATAAATTAGCCCTAATAATATGCCTATAAATAAATTTGTAATGGCTTTGGGTTTCATTAATCGTGAACTTAAAATCCGTCGGTGTATATCTAATATATACGTTATGTTTAGTTTAAATTAGGGTAAATCTCCTTAAAGTATTATCTATCCTCATAAAATCATTAACAGTAGCGGCGAACGTTAAGCCGATTAAAATCTAGTGTTGACCGCATATATGCAATTTTAACACTATCCCTGAGTTTTTATGATTTTACCTCCTTTTTCTATTTTTAATCTTTTAAATTTATATTTACGATTATTATCGTTCTATATATAGGCAAACGCAATTTGCGAAGAAACTAATTATAGCACGTTTTGTTCCTTTTTGTCAATATTTCCTTTTTATTTGCTCATTGTTTGCTGAACTTATATTTTTATGCCCTTCACAAATATTACCGTCGAGATCTAAGTGGAACAATAAGTGGGTATTGACCCTTCGGGCTTAGTTCCTATAATGAAATGTGGCCAATAAAAGTAAGAGCAGCGACACGTTATTAGACAAAAGTGTAATGGAATCACATTGACATGGAAAAAGGCCTGCCAAGTGATAATATGAAATTTATTTGTACATCTGGATAGTATCACTTAGAAATGTAAAAATTGAATTACAATAAAGTGTCATCAGCTCGATTCCTCTGCATTAAGAATTTCTGTCCAAGATTTAAGTAGTTTGTATCATACCTTCGACTTAGTCAAACAACCATGTCGTTTTCGTGTTTTAACCCATTTGGTAAAGCAATTAAGGAGAATAAAGAAAGCATCAACCTACATTAGTCAAGTCGTTGAACTTTAACTGGTCTTGATGATGATCTATTTGGACTTGAAAACAAACCAACCGAGATGTCCGATTAGTGAACTGTATGCTAAACAGAATTTAGTTGGAAATTTTATCCAGAAGAAATTTTGTTGACCTTTTAAAATCAAAACAGATAGACAGGAAGAAACATCGTTGTAGTAAAATAGAATTAGCTTGTGCCTTAAAGACAATCATAATTATAAAATTACATTACGTACTAGTTTAGATGCAATTTAAAAAATATCTTAAATGTTACATATTTACAAATACTATTTGTAGCTCTTTTGGTTACAGAAAACCAATACACCAAAGAAGTCTATTGAGCAAACTCTAAACGATGGATAACGAAAATAAAACATACGGAGGAGCAGCTGCAGCAGGAAGGAGTGAAGCCCGTAAGGAAAACTCACAAAATAAACCGCTTAAAGTACGTCTTTCTGATATTCAAAGTGACCCTCTACATTTAAAATTAACAAGAAATCCGCTCAAAGAAGTATCTGCAGACAATGCACGGGAAAATATTGTCGAAAAAATAAAAGAAGAAGTACGTGCAGAACATAAATTTAAAAATGATGCAAAGGCAACAGTCAAACTGTTCAATGATAGTGCGTTGTATATGAAATTATCAGAAGTTGAAGGAAGCTTCGAAATGGCTAAAGCAGATCTCGAAGCAGCAATAGGAAACAGTTACGAGCCTGTAATGACCTATGCAGTAGAAAATCTTACTGAAATAATGGATGAGATTCTTGGAGAGGAATTACCAAATATGCAAAACAATCGTGACAAAGAAAAACCAACACAGGTACAAAATCAGGCAAAAAGTGCACTTGACACGACGAACTCCAAAAAGCAATTACCTACAGGTGCAATACCAAAGTCGGCAAAAACTAATACAGTG
>VTPC01006294.1:24597-54627 GCA_011009095.1 Ignelater luminosus | reverse complement strand
TTACCTTTCTAACTATCAATCACTTCATAATAAAGTGTCTGAATAAGAAAGCTTCTAAGTCTCATTAGATATATATGTTGCTTTTATTTCAAAAACAGCCAAAAAAAGCAAACTAAATGGAGAGGACACTAAGAAAGGCAAAAGGAGTCAAACACAAAACTAAAGTTGTAAAAGATGGTACTAATACAAATCGAGCAAGAGCATCATTCCCAAACAACAACATTACTGCAAAAACAGCCAAAAACGGCCAACACAACGCAAAAATCATCTAAGACGTTTTCCACAAAAGAAATTTCTGTTGGTGCTACAATTAAATATTCTAGCTTTCCCGAAACAGCATTAAATGAAACTAAGAAGGTTAAATCATATGAACAGGCAACGGTATGGTTGAAAATCCAAAAAATTTTCAAAAAGCTTCTCCTAAAATCTTCTTTAAAACCAAAGAAAAACGAACAAATTCTAAAAGCCATCTTTGATGAAACGCAACCAGCTACAATTCTGTTAGTACTAACTGCTCAGGGTATTGCAACTGACTGTGTGACGCTACCAAATAATAAAAGAGATGAGTCTACTAAAATAACTTAGCAGCGTCTTGTTGATCTTGAGCTGGCTTATAGCATCAAATCCACTCCGTTTGATCAAGATGAAAAGTTAAAGACTTTGTTTGGCGTCTTACTATGTCTTGTTAAATCTCCCTCCCATATATTTCAAAAAATATTTTCTAACACCCCAACGATCTAAAGGTAAATTCTAAAATCGATTTCGATACAAGAAGTAAATTTAATTTTCTCTTCGATAGAACCACTTCTTCCTCTAACTCGAGACGCTTTCGAAGATATAAAATACATAGATTAGTATCAGAAAGTCCTCCTTGGAAAGTAGACGATAATTATAAATAACAGAAGAAATTAAATCCATTGTGCAGGCTTCGCTTAATTTTCTTATAACAGACAAGCCATCTACAGCAGATACAAATCCTCTTGTAACTAAACCACCAAACTAAGATAAACCTGAAAAGGATAAATTTTAAACTGCAATCGAAAGAATTGAAGACTGATCAATATCAAATAGAAGTGCGTTACAAATCGATTAAACCAGATCAGAATTTCTTCAGGCTATTCTCATTGGTCAAACCAGCTAGAGAACTTCACTCCACTATTGCAAACGTGAGTGCAACTGAAAATTCTTAAGTGTAGTAATCAACACATTAAAAATCAAACTTAATTAGTACGGCTATTCATCGTAAAATTAGGTAAAGTCTGGACATCTTTTGTTTTTTCATTACATAAGATACATGTATGAAGCGACCTATATAGGATTAGCGCGATATTCTACAAATTGGTGGCGCAAGAACTAGACAAGACCAAATGCAATTTGAGCTGTGATAACTTTTCAGTAGTTGCAATTGTAATTGAAGACCGGTATTTAATTCTGGTCTAGATATCATCAAAAGATTTGTCTTTTTATCACATGAAAACTGTCCAAAATATTCTTCGTATTCACATTATACATCACGTATCTAATAAAATTGTACTTTCGAGCTAAAGATACTACGATATCAAGGGTCATCATACATAAGTAAAGTACAGAATTTAGTCTAAAAGTTAAATGGTACAGCATCGAAAATAGAGGATAGTATGGTTATGTCAGATATTCTAAGTACAGTTCCTCCACAATATCGACACTTCCACAGTGTTTGAAATTTAACCCCAAATGAAAGTGAAACACTAATTTTAATATCAAGAAGACAGTAAATTGCTAGTTGATTACAAAAAGGAAATGATACTGTAGCCTTCAAAGCGACAGAAAGAAAACTTTTTAAATGTAATAAAGCAACATAAAATGTTATAATAATTGTGTTAACCTCGGTCACAAAAAATCTGAATGTAGAAGACCAAAGGACTAAAATATAATTGTTATCGCAAAAAAGGCAACGACAAGGTCAGCAATAGCAATAACATGCCATTTGGTGTCAGTAACAAAGAGAAAACAGGAGAAATAACTGAAGATGAAGACTGAGAATCAACGTCTCAAACGATGAATCAAGATAAATGCCGGGTTGCACAAAGCTTGGTAGATGCTTGATCGACTGATCAACCAGTTGATCAATTGATTAACCAATCAGAAGTAGTGAAAGATCCAGACTTACCCAATCAGATCGGCTAATCAACTGATCAACTTGATCAATGATCAAATTATTTTTGTGCAACCAAGCGAAAGAGTTGGTGAATCAACAAAACATCAAAAAAGTAATTGGAATAGCCAAAGTAGCCAATCTTGGTCATATTGTAAGTAATGCTCCGGCTTTCAATTTCTTCTTTCAACAATGCCGTGGCATTTGCTCCATTGGCAGATCATCATGTATTGTTGATCTCGCCGTTTTGACCGTCGTAATTGTGCAAGCGCTTCACAGTCGTAAGATGGGCGCCAGTCATATCCGCCTGTCCGCCACACAGCACGCATGAAGACGTGTCGACGACGCCTATGCGACGGAGGTGTACCTCCAAGTAGTCGTTGGCTCTGAAGCAGGCCACGGCCACATTTCTGGGAGGGTCATGAAGCAAGTTGGACTCCAACAGACAGGATCACTTATCCTTATCCACAGCACGCCTGGCTTCTACCTCATTCCTTAGTGCTTTTCTTAGGAGTCTTTTTGCTGAACTGAATTCCAAGGGTACTTGGGGTTGCTGCTTCTCAGAGCCTTCTTTTGCCAGTTTTTCAGCTTCTTGGTTTCCCCTGATTCCACAAAGATTAGATTTACTGCAGGCAGATAGTCCGCCCAGACCCTATCAACTATGACATCAGTTGCTGACTGCGGCGCACATACAGCGTTGAACAGTTATCTTCCAGGCACGTGAGAGTTAGAATAGCTGCCTAGGACTTAATAACTTTAAGGCGTTCAAGGGCTAGGAGGACAGCTTTTACCTATCCACCAAAACTCCAGGACAATGTCTTGACTGCCTGCGAGATCTGGAAGTTTCCTGCGTGGACTCCTGCGCCCTCTGTGACTAGATATCTTTCATTAACGGTTCCTAGTGCAATAGCTCTTTGCATGGTTGATTGAGTTTCAACTTCCTAGAATATTATAAAGATTATTAAAATTGTTAGAAATAACTAAACATTAAAAGTTGTGCAGAAAACTTAGTTTTAGTAAAATATGCAATCTTCATAATACAGATCTCGCAATTTCAGTGGTTAATAGAGGGTGAGTCATAGAAAACGCATGTTTTCATTCTCTCCCCAAGGAGCTGTCGTTTAAGTACGGAAATCGTTGTGACAATTTAGAGATTGTTTCGTCGGCGTTTTACATTTGGCGGCATGGAAACATTCCACATCGGAAAACCATACTGCAATGTGTAAGCATTGAGTAACGGATTTACTCAGTGGTATAGTGTGTTACGAAAGAAGGCCTATTGATGAAGAGGAAACCACTAGGCTCTGCCAGAACTGCAAGTACGTCCGAAAACGTTGGAAAGGTGAGAGGAGCCATCTTGAGGAGTCCAGGATGCTCTGATCTACGGCACTCTACAGAATTGGGTATAAACTGTTTCTCAGTAAGGCGTATTCTTTATAGAGACATTTGGGATTCAATTCACAAACACATCGAAAACATCAATTACATCGTGGAACGAGTAGAGGCAAATTTTTGTAAACGTCTTCATTTGCTCATAGTCACCATCTCTTAGATGTCATTTTTTCGCACTTGACATATTCTATCTGTAAATACATTGTTCTTCTGACCCAATATTTAAATTTGAATTCAACGAAATCCTTAACTTTGAATTTCGCAAAACGTTACTTATAGAATCGTGCAGGCGTTGGCACATTGATCTTATTAAATTGCCGTGTATAGATCTAACCCAAATAGTTTTCACACTTGAGTTACATTTTGATGTAGATTGTCGGTGTTATTACGAATTAGTCTTACATTATTGTAGTTCCATTCTGGCACAGCTGCAACCAACAAGTTCTCAACGGCCATAAATTCTTCAAATTTCTCAAAGTATGTATAGATGAATTATCTTGTACATAGGTAATTTCACCTTCAGAATATACATTGCGATCTTCAAGGACGCTTATGTATTGAATAGACGTAACTTCCCGCTCTAAACGAGCTATTCTCCTGGACTTGCATCGCTTAGCCAACCGAATATTCCAGACTTTTTTGTAAGAACTGACCTACGTAGCTTCATAGCTTGCCGAGAATATCTTTTCGTCCGTGAATATGACGCCTTTCCAATTAAATACTAAATACTCCAGAACAAATTGAAGATACCTTGTAGCAATTTAGTGCTAGGATCTTTCGAATTGCTTGGAATGTTGTGAAACGAGCATCTTAAATATTTCCAACAATATTGTTCTAGGCTTAATGTACAAGAACGGCCAGTTGTTAAAAATGAATCTATCTCTTTGCCGTCCATTTCTAGTAGTGAAGAAAATTGGAAAGTTTGAGATATACAGGGTGTTTTGATAATGAGTGCAAGTACTTCGCAGACGCATTTCTCGATAAAAATTAAGTCTTTTTTGTTGTATACCTTTTTCCTAAAGTGCACAAAGGATACAGCGTGTCACAATTTAATTAAAGAAAAAAACCCTTGACATCCTGTACCTTGAAAGTCATGCATTTTAGAACAAAACTTTATATGGCAAAAAAGGTTTAACCTCTGTTGAGGAAAACGCCTGCTAAATGTTTACACTAATTTTCAAAACACCCTCTATAAAAATAATGATAATAACCATCTTCATTTACTAATGTCTCACATTTACAAGTCTCCTTCTTACTAGCGTGTTTTTGGGTTAAACACAAATCGAAAAGTTTTGATAAATTTACTATTTTTTGAGTCTTAACGATCTTTATTATCAACAGACTTAACAGAGACGGAGATTGAACATAAACTACAGACACTTATTTAATTTTCTTTACTTTCATTAGAAGAGCGTAACAGTATCCATTTTGTTGTTTAATAAGAATTAGTAAACCTTAAACAATTATCAGCTTATTTAGTAGAGTGACATACGTTTTTGATAAAAATACGATTACTTATTATTACCCTGCGTTTAATGAAATAAAATTGTGGGTTATTATCAATGAAATTCTATGAGATACTTTACATAGAGGACACCTCTGTAATAAGGACATTTTTATAAGTTCCAAAACGTTGTAATCCATGTGTTTTTTCCTACTGGTAACGGACACCTCTGATAACCGACATTTTCTTGGCACGGACACTCGCCGTTATAGAGAGGTTTCACTGTATTATCTCATAAAACCAAGTATATTTCTCGAACGACACATCTTACAAAAAAGATGCAAGAGTAAATAATTTTTTTGTTTGATAAACTGAATGTAGATTAAGAAATAACTCAAGTACCTTATATTACCAATTTTAAACGAAACTCTGACACCTTGCATCGCTTCACTAAAAGGTTAATTTAAAAGTAATCCATTTTATTTCAATAGGCTTTTTGAATTTAAATTATCGAAATAAAATAAAATGTTTAACTTTCCTAAGTCATCTAGTGATTGGTAGTGAGTTTCTGAAAGCATTTTACACTTGCCGACAATATTTATCACTAGCATTGCCAGATTCCAGCAATTTCTGAGGGTTCGTCGGCAAGCCGGGTAGACCGGAGCATTACTTATGACCAAGATACTTAGTACCAGACTTATCAAGAAATTTACTCTCATTGTCAGTAAAGTAAAGACCACCAGAACTGATTCATACAGATTTGTGTAGACCGATAGAACGACAAACATGAAATAAAAATTGTTACTTTATAACTTTTAAGGATGATTTCTTACATTTCACCTTGGTAAAATTACTCGAAGACAAGTTTGTAGTCTTTGATACAATAGAAGAATTTGTTAACAAAACACAACAAATAGAATTTAAAAGTAGCTAAGATATCCTGTGATAATGGAAAAGAATATAAGAATGATAATATAATGAGCTGGGCAAAACAGAAAGAAATATTTATTAATTTTTAAATTCCATATACAGACAATTAAATGGTAAAGCCAAAAGGCTAAATCAAGCACTGATGGAAAAAGTACCAACTTTGCTTGCCTATTCAATTGTTTACGCGCTTCCTAAAGAAGCCTTTCAAAGCTTTCAGTGTTAAGGACCGAAAGCTGAAAGTTTCAATTGAAATATTATTTTGTACCTCTAAGACTTTTAATAACAGCTTAAAATATGAAAAATGATACTTGCAATATACGTTTGATAAACAAAACAAGTTTACTAGAATACTAGCATCACTTTCGTTTACTTTTCTAATTATCAATAGCCTCAAACTAAAGTTCTGAATTCAAAAGCTTCTGGAATCTCAGTAAGCACTTATTTTCCTTTTATTTCAGAACATCCATATACAAAAAAAAGACATAATGGAGCCTCAACGCAAAATGGCGAAAAGAGATAAAGGTGCAAAAGATAGCACTGATAGAAATCAACCAAGTACATCCTTTCAAGAGAGTAACTCTACTGGAAAAGCCGCAAAGGTCGGCACACCCGATGTAAAGCAATCATCTGAGACAATTTACTTCAAAGAAGCGTACACTGATGCAAGCAAAGAAAGTACTAGCGTTCTCAAACCAGATGCTGCTAAGAAGGTTAAATTGTATTCAAAACGAAGAACCACGGCTGAGAATCCAAATGCTTCTACTAAAGGTGCATCGAAGGCAAACAAAAACGGACATGAAATATTACAAAGAACTAACAGTACAGACAGTTCAATACACGACCATGTAGTTGAAAGCGAAATTGAAACGCAACCAGCTGGTATGTCGGCAGCACTAAGTAGTCAAGATAGTGAAAGCGGCTGCGAATGGGTAGCACAGACTAAAGAAGGCGAGCCTACAAAACTGATCCTGAAAAAAAAGCGTCCTGCTGATCTCGTGCTGACAGATAACGTTTCACCAGCCCAATCTGCTCAAGATGAACGTTTGAGTAGTTGCAGTAGTAGCAGTCTGGGTCTTGCTAAATCTTCTACATTTCAAGAAGCATCTATTAATATTCAAAGTGATGGAAGAGTTAATTCTCAAATCGATTTCAATGCAATAAGTAAAGATAATTTAGAGTGCCCAACTAACATCTTATCTTCTGCTCCAGCAGCTTTCGAAGATATTTCTGAAAGCCTTGGAATCACATCAGAAAGTACCGTTTCGGAGTTAGATAATGGCACTATAACAGAAAAAATGATAAATGACTATATGATGGAAATCTCTCCTTTTCTCACAAACGTAATCGATTCTTATAGGGCAAACACACCACACCCTGATTTGAGTAGATATTCTGCTCCAGCACCTTTCGAAGATATTTCTGAAATAGGTGGAATCACATCAAGAAGTACCGTCTCGGACTTAGATAATAGCAATATAACAGAAACAATGGCAAACGTGTATATGATGCAAATCTCTCCTTATCCCGTCAACATAATCGATTCTTATATGGCAGCTCCAGCAGCTTTCGAAGATATTTCTGAAAGACGTGGAATCACATCAGAAACTACCGTTTCGGACTTAGATAATAGCAATGTAACAGAAAAAATGGCAAACGAGTATATGATGCAAATCTCTTCTTATCCCGTAAACTTAATCGATTCTCATATGGCATACACAGCAAACCCTGATTTAAATGATATTAGACCCGATGAGCACATGAGTACATCGGCAGTAAATCAGGATGGCATTAGGTACGAATCAATGTTGGAAGATAAAAATGAGAAAGGAACATTATCAAAAGACGAAGACACAAAAACAGCATCTGAGGGGGAAGAAGAAGAAGAAGAAGAAGAAGATGATTCGTGTGCACGCTTTAAAGTATATTCCATTTCTCAAAACCATACAAAGTTTAAAAGAGCACACTTCAAAATACCAAACAATGAAAGTTTAGTTGTACACCAGAATTTCATATGGGAACTAAGAAACCTCTCGAAAGATGACCTGCACAGAATTGAACCTATCCTAATGGAAATGCAAGTTGAATTAATAGACTTCCTAAAAAACAATATGATCTTTGTAGAAGATGATACCATAAAAGAAATGATTCTTCTTTTGTTGTATAAAATCTCTTTAAATGAAAATATTTGTAGACGCTGGCTTGAGTATCCAACTTGGATGTCACCTGTGTTTAGCTCCTTACTAGTAAGAAACAGTAGAATTAATGTACCTGCTGTAAAAATAATCACAGTGTTGTATCAAAGAGTACCACTGGTTGCCTGTCTATGTAGGTTTGGTACTAAACACACTACAAGAAAATCTGTTGCGAGGGTCATCGATCTTCTATTGGAAATGATAGGTAACACTTGTGAAGTAACACATGACTGTTTTATGGAAGTAATTCGACTACACAATGCTGTTATATCAGTTAGTAATCGTAATATGTTAGAATATCAGACATTAAGAAATAGCACATCAGAAATGGTTAAAGAATTTATACAACGAGTGGGCCGTGAAAACTTCTATCCATACTCTTCTCTATTATTTCCTTCAGATACTGAATTTTGAACTCGTCAAATGAAGCTGTGTAAAGTACACAAAGTTTTAAATATGTTAAAATGCATTTTGTGCTGCTACATATACAGCGTGTTCTAAAGTAATACATAATTATTTTGAACTTAATAGTTTTATGTTAAAAGTGATTTTATGACTTAATCTTATACAGTTGGCAGATTTATTCATAATACCAAAATTATAAGTAACTATTCAATTTTGTAGTCTTGAAATTTATAAATCAAAAAGTTGCTAGAATCGTGTATAAGATGGCAATGATTTTTTAAATATTAATAAATTACAAATTCCTGTTCAATTATGTGTATTATTGCCTTCTGTTATTAAACGAAAAGCAAATTAGTCATACTATGATGGTCTTAATTAATTTCATTAGTGAAGTACAATTAGTTTTAAAAATGTAAAACTTAAGAAATTTTTTCTTCTTACTTCGATATTGATGACTTTTTTTATTGTCTTCTAAATGAATATCGCAAAGTTTAAGTATTAAAACTTGACGGTCTGAGTTTTTGTGATTTTATTATTTTTTGTGAAAGATTATGGTTCTGACAACTAAAATTCGCCACACAAACTGCCGTACAGTACAAACCGCTTCTTCTGCAACCAACAAGCTTGATCACATCCAGTTTTAGAAATGCAAAATACAAGTTTTAAAATATTTTCTGGTGCTGGCGGTTGCGGCTGTGTGATTATTACTGTGGATAAGTCACTTTCTTCTTTCCATTTCCATTGCTCAGGTAAAATATTAGTTAATAGAATTTGGACAAAGCTGAGCCTGCAAATATACTCTTTTCAGGTCTAGTTCTACTATGTTTGCTGTTTATGTATCCGGAATTGGCAACACTGGCGTTGCTAAGCGCCATCTGGCATATTCAATGTAAATTTTCGACGTATACGTACCTAAAATGTTTTGTCATACAAACGCTAGTTGTGTTGTTTACAATGACTTGAAAATTCCATCTCCGGCAATAAATAGAATTCGAACGATGATTATGGATTATCTCAGCAATAGTGCATCGATCAACTCACTTCGACTTTTGACGATGAAGCACCATCTAAAACTCTTGTATATCACTAATTTAGTGAATTCAACCGTGGTCGTCGTTCGTTCATGGACGAATTTAAGGAAGGTCGTCCAAAATCGGTGGTTGCGCCAGAAATCATCAATGCTGTTCGCGAACTGATAATGCAAGATCCTCATGTGACATAGCGTGAGGTTGAAGCATCCCTGGGCATTAGTATGACAAGCATACATAAGATGTTACATGAACATTTAGCCGTGAAAAAGATTTGTTCGCGTTGGATTCCGCATAATTTGACAATTGCTCAAGAAAACAATCGTGTCGAGGGGTGCAAAAGAAAACACAAAAAATTTAATCGTGGTGCGTCAGAAGCTGTGTATTAAATTAAAAAAAAAAAGTAAACAGTAGTAGACTGTATGGGTCTTCCAAGATGAGCCCAACCCAACAAAAGTGGTTCGCGCAAGAAACAATTCGAAGCAAATGGTCGCCTGTTTTTTGGGATAAATGAACATGTGGCTACAGTGCGACTGCAGTTTGTAGAACGGCCAATCTTGAATGGTACACAAGCATTTGTTTGACAGAAGTCTTTGGAGAATTAGGAAAAAACAACCAGCGACGCAAGATCATCCTTCACCACGACAATGCGAGCTCTCGTACATTGGCACAAACAATTCAGTATTTACGACCTGTCAAAACATTGAATTGATTGGCCCTCCGCCGTACAGTCCTGATTTAGCATCCAATGATTTCTTTTTGTTCCTTTTCGTAAAGAATAAACTACGTGGTCAACGATTTTAGAAGCCAGATGAAGCGGTTGATGCGTTAAAAATGCATGTTTTGGAGATACCTTAATTGAAATAAGGAAAATGCTATAGAAATTGGTTCCCAGGCATGCAAAAAAGTATTGATGATTACGGAGAATATCCTGAAAAACAAAAAAACTATTTTCAATGATAAATATTTGTTCTTATTGATTATTTCGGAATTTCGGATACATAAATAGCAACCCTGGTACTAATAGAAAAGCAAGAAAAATTACATGTGGACGGTTTTTGTAAACATAATTCTTCATATTCCCGAATAGAAAAAAATTTAATGGTGTGAGATCTGGAAACCGAGAGGGCCATCGTCCACAACTATCCACTTGGTCATCAAAGAACTCTTCCAAATAATGAATAGTGTTGCATGCTGAATGTTTTGCTGCACCATCTTGCTGGAAGTAACCGTCTTGGATTGTATCATCCAATAGTTGTTCGATAAAAGGTGTTAAAATATTATGTTGGCATCTCTCCTTATTAAGCGTGTCATTAAAAGACAATGGACTATACATCCTGCGTCTTGACATCGGAACAAACCTTCTGGGGATGCAAACTTGTTTCTTCATAATCGTAGGGATTCTCTGTGGCTCAGGTTTTGTAATTTTGGCTATTTACATAGCCCGACAAATGAAACTTCCCTTCATCGTACGTAAATATAATATTTAATATGTCATCACCGTTTACGTGATAGCAACAAAATCCTCGCAACTGTCACAGATAACGGCTCGAATTTTGTAAAATGCTTTAAAGAATATGGAATCACGTTAAATGAGACTTTACAGGACTCATATACCGATTTTAACGAAACAGATGAAGAAATTGAGAAAAAATCACCAGAAGTTGTCGGTGTAGCTGATTCATTCGAATTAGAAAGTTTAAGTTCTGAACCTTCCAGATTCTTACCGCAACATCTACCATGCGTATCGCACATTATTAATTTAATTTCCACCACAGGCTACAATAACTCACTACGAACTTCGCATCAACCTAGGAATAGAAATGGTAGACTTTTAGTAAATGTTCCAACTTATGAAACAAGGCAAGAAGACCCAAATCAATCGAGGAAATTCAGCAAGTTTTGGGTTACATCTTGAGTTACCATTATCTTCTACAAAAAAATTGTCAAAGCTTTCTAATAAATTGCTTATACCAAGGTTAATTGAGAACAATATATTGTTTTTAGAAGAATACGTTAAGATAACGAAACCGCTTGCGGCAACCTTTGATTTTCTCTAAGGTAATCAAAATACTTATTATGGGTACCTTCATTTAAGCATTGTATCTATATATACACAACTTAAGAAGATAAAACTGGAGACATTAAATAGTTTTGTAAGTCTCTAGATTACGTCTTAGAATCCATACAAAGACGATTCGATGAAATCTTTAAGTTGCAATCTAAGAGAGCTGTTATAGCTGCAGCGGCAAACCCCAGATTTAAGATGAGTTGGAGGAGGTATAACGTGCTCAGAGATAGAGATGTTCAAATGCTGAAGATAGGTTTTTTGATTTCAAAGACGACAACGAAATTTTTACACCGGCAGTACTGCCGTCAAATGAAACATTTCAGACTCAGTTCAAATTTGAATTGTTGAGGTACTTGAATGATAAAAGAACAAACTTGGCAATGTTGAACGATTATGAAGTTATCAAGAAATTATTCATAAAATATAACTGTACTTTACCGTCTCCTGCCCCTGTGGAGCGACTATTTTTATTTGCACAAATTATCAGGCACCCAGCGACACCAATTTTGAGAAATTCAATTACATTTTCAGAATTATGTTTTCTAAGTCAAAATTTCTGCTTAGTAATTACCTCTGAATACTCTTCACCCTCATATTTTAGTATTAACCATTCATTGTTTAATATAATTCCGACTAATAATTCATCTTTGTTTGCATCTGTATCTATTTTTGGTAACAATAATCTCGAATTTCTCTTTATTTTAATTACTTTTTTAATACTCTTTTCTTTATTAGGATTTGATTTTTAAATTCTTATATTATAATTAATTGTTTATTTTTCATTTGTGAGAGCTTCTTCATAACTATAAATTGGGTTTTATAAAATTGCTGTTCGTATTTTTCTTGAGATCAGACTTACTGTTTGAGTCTTTCAATTTTAAGATTTCCATATCTTTTATTTTTAAATCCTCTTTGGCAGGTTTAGTTACTCCCACCATTTTTATATTTAAATCTCCCATTAGTTCTGTTTATTTTTTCCATTCAATTCTCTTCTTATATTATTACTCAAATCAACTTTTGATCCAAATTGACTATAAGATTCTATATATTTGCTACACTGTTATTTATTTCTTAATTCTATAGTATTAATGTTAATGTTTATGGATTAACCTCTTGTATTTAACAAAAAATACAAACACAATGTACAATAATCATACAAAACTAAAAGTAAGACTTTCACTCACTTGACTATAATTAATTATAAATTTTATTAAAACTGATGATGGTGAAATTTAATTTATAATGCCAAGCTTTTTCAAGAAGTGGGTAGTTTGGAGTACAATATCACTTAGTCCATTTCTAAATCGATCAATCAGTCTTTGAAAAGTAGCCAGAGCATTACGCAGTCCGCAACCCATAACTATATATCAATAAGTCTCGAAAAGAGGCACAAACGTGGTTTCCATCCAAGTACCTATAGTAGATTTGACACCTGAAACAAAGCAGCTGCATCTAAAAGCATTGATAAACTACGTAGCCAAGCGTGACTAGCCACTAAAAATTCTCGTTCCCATAGTGTTTAATATAACTAGTGTTTATCTCAATTCTTTAACTCGTTCGTAGCCAAGAAAAGGAAACTTGAATGAATTAACCAATTTAAAGAGAAAAATGGAAACTGATAACCAAAGCGATCAAGCAAACCCTTCAATAGAAAATATCAGCGATAATGGTGGGCAAGAAATAAAGAACCAAGATAGTACACAACAAAAGGAATCCAAAGATATTTCTTCAAAGCAGGAAACTGTACAGCTAAGGAAAGAATAGAGAAAGTAATTGTCTGAGGTACGTCGACCAGACAATTGGAGGCACTTTGCGATAAAATTAATTTAGTTTTGTCACAGATAGATGACAGTATTGGTAACCACACACCACTATAGCACCTCTAGTAATACGTTTTAAAGCACTTTCAACACAAAATCAAAGAAATCAGGTTCTTCGTTATCAAAATCAAAGAAATACTCAAAACTAGTAAAACCTCCAATAACGATATTAGTTGGCTTTAAGCAATTCGGTTCACAAAGACTGTACTTATCCCTTTTGTTTGTGATTTATTATATCATTGACAGCTCTATAATTGTCACGTGCTTTCTGAGAAACCTTTTAAAGCGTTCAGTGTTAAGGACCGAAAATTGGAAGTAGTAATTAAAATGTTCTTTTGTATCTTTAAGACCTTTAAGTACTGTTTAAAATTTAAAAAATGATACTTTCAAAATTTGATAAATACAAAAAGCTTTCAAAAAGGCATTTACCTTTGTAACTACCATTAACCTCAAACTAAAGTGTCTAAATTCAAAAGCTTCTGAAATCTCAGTAAGCACTTCTTTTCTTTTATTTCAGAAAATCCATAAACAAAAAAAAGACTTAATGGAGAATCAACCCAAAAAGGCGCAAAACGATAAAGATGAAAAAGATAGTACCAATAGAAATCAAGCAAGTACATCCTTTCAAACGAGTAACTCTACTGGAAAAACCACAAAAGTCGGCAAACCCGATGTAGAGCAATCTTCTGAGATATTTTACTTCAAAGAAGCCTACACTGAAGCAAGAAAAGAGGGTACTAGCGATCTGGAACCAGGTGCTGCTAAGAAGGCTAAATTGTCTACAAAACCAAGCACCACGGTTGAGAATCCAAATGCTTTTGCTAAAGGTGCATCAAAGACAAACAAAAACAAACATGAACTACCACAAACAACTAACAGTACCTACAGTTCAATAAACCACCATGGAGTTGAAAGCGAAATTGAAACGCAACCAGCTGATATGTCGGCAGCACGAAGTAGTCAAGATAGTAAAAGCGGCTGGCTAGTACAAAATAAAAAAGGTGAGGCTACAAAACTGACCCTCAAAAGAAAGCGTCCTGCTGATCTCGTGCTGACCGATAACATTCCCCCAGCACAATCTGTTCAAGATGAACGTTTAAGTAGTTATTTTAGCAAACTGAATCTTACTAAGTCTCCTACATTTCAAGAAGAATCTATTAATACTCAAAGCAATCGAACGGTTAATCCTCAAATTGATTTCAATGCAATAAGTAAATTTAATTTACAGTGCCCAACTAACACCGTATCTCCTTCTCCAGCAGTTTCCGAAAATATTACTGAAAGACTTGCAATAACGTTAGAAATTACCGTTTCGAACTTAGATGATAACGATATATCAGGAGAAATCAAATATATGCCTGATCTCGTAAAGGCACTCGATTCTCTCACAGATAAACCAAAAACTGATTTGAATGATATTAAACCCGATGAACAAATGAGTATATCGGCAATCAATCAAGATGATATTAGTTATAAACCAATGTTGGGAGATGAAAATGAGAAAGCAAAAACATTATCAAAAAACGAAGAAAGAGAAATAGCATCTGAGGAAGAAGAAGATGATGATAAAGAAGGTTTAGGAAATTCTTGTGCACGCTTTCAAGTATATTCCATTTCTCAAAACGATGCAAAGTTTAATAGAGGACACTTCAAAATACCAAACAATGAAAGTTTAGTTGTACACCAGAATTTCATATGGGAACTAAGAAACCTCTCGAAAGATGACCTGCACAGAATTGAGCCTATCCTAATGGAAATGTTTGTGGAATTAATAGACTTCCTTACAGACGGTATGATCCTTGAAAGAGAGAATACCATCAGAGAAATGACTCTTTTGTTGTTGTATAGAATCTTCAGAAGTGAAAATATTTGCAGACGCTGGCTTCAGTACCCAATTTGGATCGCAAGTGTGTTGAATTCCCTACTAGCACGAACCATAAAAATTAGTGTACCTGCTATAAAGACAATCACAGAGTTGTATCATAGAGTACCAATGGCTTCTTGTCTATGTAGGTTTATTATTCAAAACACTGAAAGTGAATCTATTGTGAAGGTCATTGATCTTTTAGTGGAACTGATAGGTAACGGTGGTGAACTACCACCTGACTGCTTTATGGATCTAATTCGATTACACAATGCTGTTATATCAGTTACTAATCGTAATATGTTAGAATATCAAGAATTAAAAGACAGCGCAACAGAAATGATTGAAGAATTTATACAACGAGTGGGCCGAGAAAACTTCAGCCCTTACTCTTATCTATTATTTGCTTCAGTAATTGAATTTTGAACTCGTCAAATGAAGCTGTGTAAAGTACATAAAGTTTTAAATATGTTAAAATGCATTTTGTGCTGCTACATACAGCGTGTTCTAAAGTAATACATACTTGTTTTGAACTTAGTAGTTTTATGTAAACCGTGATTTTATGACTTTGTCTTATACAGTTGGCAGATTTATTTATAATTTCAAAATTATAAGTAACCATTCAGTTCTATAATCTTGAAATTAATAAATCAAAAAGTTGCTTAAATCGTGTATAAGATGACAATGATTTTTTAAATATTAATAAATTACAACTTCTTCTTCATTTATGTGTATTATTGCCTTCTGTTATTAAACGAAAAGTAAATTAGTCATACTATGATGGTCTCAATTAATTTCATTAGTGAAGTACAATTAGTTTTAAAAATGCAAACTTAAGAAATTTATCATTACTCCGATTTTGATGAATTTTTTTAATGTCTTCTAAATGAATATCGCAAAGTTTAAGTATTAAAACTTGACGGTCTGAGTTTTTGTGATTTTATTATTTTTTGTGATAGATTATAGTTCTGACAACTAAAATTCGCCACACAAACTGCCGTACAATACAAACCGCTTCTTCTGCAACCAACAAGCTTGATCACATCCAGTTTTAGAAGTGCAAAATACAAGTTTTAAAATATTTTCTGGTGCTGGCGGTTGCGGCTGTGTGATTAATACTTGGATTAAGTCACTTTCTTCTTTCCATTTCCATTGCTCAGGTAAAATATTAGTTACTAGTACTTTGACAAAACTGAGACTGCGAATATACCCTTTTTAGGTCTAGTTCTACTATGTTTGCTATTTATCTATCCGGAATTGGCAACACTGACTTTGCTAAGCGTCATCTGGCATATCCAACGTAAAATCCACCATTTTTGACGTATACTCACCTAAAACGTTTTGTCACACAAACGCTATTTGTGTTGTTTACAATGACTTGAAAATTCCATTTCAGGCAATATATAGAATTCGAACGATGATTATGGATTATCTCAGCAATAGTGCATCGATCAACTCACTTCGACTTTTGACAAGAAAGCACCATCTAAAACTGCTGCATATCACTGACTTAGTGAATTCAACCCTGGTCGTCGTTCGTTCACGGACGAATTTAAAGAAGGTCGTCCAAAATCGGCGGTTGTGGCAGAAATCATCAATGCTGTTCGCGAACTGATAATGTACGATGCTCATGTGACATACCGTGAGATTGAAGCATCCCTGGGCATTAGTATGACAAGCATACATAAGATGTTACATGAACATTTAGCCGTGAAAAAGATTTGTTCGCGTTGGATTCCGCATAATTTGACAATTACTCAAGAAAACAATCGTGTCGAGTGGTGCAAAAGAAAACACAAAAAATTTAATCTTGGTGCGTCAGAAGCTGTGTGTTAAATCTACACAAGTGACAAATCTTGGATTTATGCGTATGAGCCCGAAAGTAAACAGTAGTAGACTGTATGGGTCTTCCAAGATGAGCCCAACCCAACAAAAGTGGTTCGCGCAAGAAACAATTCGAAGCAAATGGTCGCCTGTTTTTTGGGATAAATGAACATGTGGCTACAGTGCGACAGCAGTTTGTAGAACGGCCAATCTTGAATGGTACACAAGCATTTGTTTGCCAGAAGTCTTTGGAGAATTAGGATAAAACAACCAGCGACGCAAGATCATCCTTCACCACGACAATGCGAGCTCTCGTACATTGACACAAACATTTCAGTATTTACGACCGGTCAAAACATCGAATTGATGTGTCCTCCGCCGTACAGTACTGATTTAGCCTTCAGTGATGTTTTTGCTTCTTTTTGTGAAGAATAAATTATGTGGTCAACGATTTTCGACGCCAGATGAAGCGGTTGATGGCTTAAAAATGCATGGTTTGAAGATCCTTAATCGAAATAAGGAAAATGCTATAGAAATTGGTACACAAGCATGCAGAAGTATATCGATGATTGCGGAGAATATCTTGAAAAGTAACGAAACTATTTTCAATGATAAATATTTATTTTTATTGATTATTTCGGATACATAAACAGGAACCTTCGTACTAATAGAAAAGCAAGAAAAATTACATGTGGACGGTTTTTGTAAACATAATTCTTCAAATGCTCGAATAGAAAGAAATCTAATGGTGTGAGATTTGAAGACCGAGGGGGCCATCGTCTACAACTATCCACTTGGTCATCGAATAAGCCTTCCAAGTACTGAGTAGTATTGCATGCTGTATGTGCTGCTGCTCCATCTTGCTGAAGAAAGCCCTTTTGGGTTTTATCATCCAATAGTTGTTTGATGAAAGGTGTTAAAATTTATTTATAATTCCAAAATTATAAGTAACTATTCAATTCTATAATCTTGAGATTTATAAACCAAAAAGGTGCTAGAATCATGTATAAGATGAAAATGATTGTTTCAATATTAATAAATTACAAATTCCTGTTCATTTATTTTTATTATTGCGTTCTGTTATTAAACAAAAGCAAATTAGTCATGGTCTCAATTAATTCCATTAGTGGAGTAGTTAAATTTACAAATATAAACATCAAGGAATTGGTTTTTTTTTCTGGGATTTTGATGAACCATTTTTAATGTCTTCTAAATGAATATTGCAAATTGAACTTTTAAAACTTTCAATTTTTATTGAAGATACGTAACTACGGCAGCTGCCCTACAATACAAGCCGCTGTTCCTGCAACCACAAGCTTGAGCACATCTGGTTTTGCAAGTGCAAAATATAACTTTTAAAATATTTTCTGGTGCTGGCGGCTGTGGTGTTACTGTTTTATTATTACTGGGGTTAAGTAACTTCCTCTTTCCATCTCTAATGCTTAAGTAAAATATTAGTATAATTTTGACAAAGCCCAATCTGCAAATATACCGTTTTGAGGTCTTATTCTCCTAATAGAAAAGCAAGAAAAATTACATTTTAGGTGTTGGAGTTAAAAGTTTTGCTACAATGGTCCCAGGAGGCAAACTTTGGCGCTGACCGAGTAAAAATTGTCTGTTTCAGCTGCCAGTAGGGTATCCCAAGAAAAGGCAAAATTTAAATTTCTTCTAAATTAATGAATTGGAACTTTTATTGTACCGAATTTTTCCTAGTCAGCAATAAACCAGCTGTTAATAACTTGGAGATTCTACGCAACAGGATGTTTTCAGCAAACAGCTGCCCATCATTTTAATGTACATAAATCCAGGGTGTCTCGTATAATTCCCATAATCACAGAAAGAATTGCAACGAGATGTATAGATTTTATACATGGCTGAATTTTATAATATAATTTCCAGAAATAATATGGGCAATGTCTAAATTATTTCCCCAGGGGGTGACAATGGTAAATTATACAGAAATCGTAAAGGCTGGTTTTAAATAAATACACATGCTGTATGTGATGCAAAAATTCAATTTGTGGATATAGTAGCTCGCTAACATGCTTCTGTACATCACGGTACAATTTTTAATACCAGGACTTTGAGAGCTAAATTTAAAACTAGAGAATTTTTACAAGGATGGTTATTAGAAAACAATGGTTATCCCTGTAAATTAAAGATAAAACAAATCATGTAGAGAATCATTGTGTGTCCAATGTAATTATGGGTTTATTAGAAAAGAATGGTCCGAGTGCAGTATTTTGACTGGCAACCTAAGTTTTGGAGTCCGTACATTACTCTACAATTTATAAACTATTTGTTAAGTCCATGTTGCTGTTGTGGTCAGAAGAAATACAGCACGATAATGTTCTACTTTTTATAACCGATGCTGCTTCGTACATGGTAATAGCAGGAAATGCAATAAAATCATTTTATTCCAAGATGGTGCATGTAACTTGCTTAGCCCACGTAAGGGTATATTTTCCACAAGTGGATGCCTGCATATCGAATACAAAAAAGTTTTTTATTAAAAATCCCCTATTTAAATAGCCAATCTAGACATTCATCCGCCTCCAGAACCTGTAATTACGCGGTGGGGTACCTGGATTAATTCTTGTGTTTACTACTGCGATTATTTTAAAACAGTAAAACTAGTTGTGGATTTATTAAAATTAGAGGATGCAAGGGCAATTCAGTCGAAACAGAAACTACTTTCCGCCAGTGAAATTCAAAGGGGGTTAGCTAATATAAAAGGTAATTTTACTGGTGTGAGCAACTCTCCAGAATTCTCTTCATTTAGTTAAAACTCTGCAAGCCAATTTGGAAAATGTGGGAGGTATTATTGGAAAAACAGTATTAAATAAAGTTAAAAACGTTCTTGAGAAAAATTCAAGATAGAAAACAATACGTACCATTTACAAAATGTTGACAAGTGAAGCATTCAATGTTTCCGAAATTAAGGAGAAACTTGGTGCATTTGCTTCAGACCGGGGAGAGGAACAACGGATTTGATAAAGCAGCTGGCAGAGAAAGTTGGAAGAAAATATGAAAAATCGTAGAAAATATAGGAGTGGAAAATATGCTGATATAAGCAATCAGAAGTATATACCACTGCACCAGGAACATAACTAGGACAAGCAACCAGGTGTCCGTCAAGTTCATCACTGCTAGTGGAGTAATGCAAGGCGGAGTATCATATCGTTCATCATTCTAATGGATGAAATCACTAAGGTGTGCAGACCTAATTTGGAAAAAATTGAAATTGGAATCAGGAAGCTTAGACGGGTCTCTGACATACTGTATGCGGACGATCTGGTGATTGTTGCGGACTCGGAAGCGAACCTGCAGAGCAATGTTAACATCTGGAATAATGGCTTCAACAAATTCCAGTTAAAAATCAATAAAGAAAAAATTGAGGTTTTAGTTATTGGCAAGGATAGAGTCCAGATAAATGTCTCCATTGACAGCTTTAACACATTCTGATTCATCTTTTCTTTCTTTAAGATTCGAATAGTTCTGCCGACAATTTTCCACAAATGATTCTGCACAACTAAAGGCCGAGTAATCTTCTAAATAACCTTTCTTTGCTTAAGAGTAGACCGGAGAACGGGCAATTCTTCAACCGAGTCTTCTTCATTTACAGGATCATTACTTATTGAAAATGGATCAATAGATTCGGGAACAGTTGGGATAACAGTCAGTCAAATTTTTATCATACAAATCAACAAACAACAGCATTTCGTTTTCACATTAGGCTCATCAAACTTATTATGGGTTTCAAAAAATTCGTTTCACAAAATTGTAAGTCAATCCTTTGATAATTTTATTATTCTCAGGGTCCCATAGACGACATCCATTAGGACAATATCCCACCATGTAGCATTTCTTTGATCTACTATCCAGTTTACTTTTTAATATTTCTTTTGGAATACGTAGGTATGCATAGCAATCGATCACTTTTAATTTTTGAAGGTTGGGTTTAACATCAAACCACATTTCCGCTGGAGATTTCTTGTCTAACGTAACAGTGGGCGAGCGGTTAATTATATTCATCTGACACAAAGGTATGACCTTTGGCTTGCAGAAGTAGGTTCTGAATTTAAGTCAGGTTCTCCTAACTCAAGATTACTTGTTTCGGTTAATTGGTCAGCAAGTTTATAAGATTTTTCAAAACAATTAATTCTGCCTTTTTTGCAGGAAGCAGGAACAGAACTGAAATAAAAAAACTAGTGTCTGGATATTTCAAAATTAATTGACCTTTTTATTCCCTCGGCAATTTCAGGACCTAGAGGGTACTTGTAAAGAGTTTTGTTCCCATTTTCCCAAGCTGATGGGACTAGATTACAAGCATTTTCCTTGGTCCATACAATAATATTCCAACAAGTCATTCTACAAAGTACAGCATAAAAATAGATATTGACGACGAATTTACCTACATCCAGTAGTCCAGTAGTTTTTGCATTACACCTAAGCAGTCCAATACAAATGATTGTATCATATCTAGTCCCTTAATATTAATTAATGGACTCGTGCCAATATGATGCTCTAAGTTACTCTTTCCTCTAAAACCACTGTCTGTGCCTAATTCTCCTCCTCCTTTGCTATTAACATAAAAACTCTTTCAGAATACATTTTACACCCGTAGTGATCATTATGATTTTTACAGCATTTAATAAAGGCTCTAGCAGGAACATCGCAAGAAAAGCACTTTATATTTATATAAGTTGTATCTTTATGCAATAAGCCATTTATTTGCAAATCGTTCACTTCTTTAATAAATTCTTCTAAATACAAGTCAAGTGGTTTAGGCTTAGAGTTACCACAAAACATAGCAACCCGAAACAAATTTGCTAGAAAATCTCTTGCATAATATTGGCCAAAATTGCATTTCAACTTACTAAGTTTATGTCTATATATAGGTATGACTATCAAAGGAATCTGGTTGGGAGGTCTGATGGTTTGAACCCCTTCAGACGCCTTTGGTCATCTTCATCGCCTAGTAGGATGGCAAGTGGTTCATTAGGATGTTTTTGAATTTTTGCACTGTAGCGTTTAATTTCATCCCGTACTAAGGGTACTTTTAAGTCACTAGGTAATAAGGCGTCAGGAACATACCAGGAAGCGTTGTTTATTGCTCGAAGCACTTTGTTTTGAAAACGTTTTAGGATTTTTATATTAGAAGTACTAGCTGTGTCCCACAATTGTATATCAATGTATATTTCGGTTTCAAGATGGTTTTATATAGTAAGAGTTTGTTTTCTATAGTCATCGGAGAGTGCCTTCTTGTTCAGTATAGAGTTCTGAGTTGTGTACTTAATTGTTTACGTTTTGTGAAGATGTGCTTCTTTCATGTTAGTTTTCTGTCGAGGTGTTCGCCAAGGTAGGGTGAACGTGACATATTTGTCTTCATTTGCTTTTATTTTTCATCCTTTTAGCGAAGATTCTATCTCATTTAGATGGTGCTGTAGGTTTTGTGTTGCGGTAGCAGAGTTACAGTGCGACGATTGGACTGCGATGTCGTCAGCAAATGTGGCAGTTGTAGTAAACGCGGATGTTGGCGTATCATGTGTATAAATTAAGTAAGGGACTGGGCTGAGGATGCTGCCTTGTGGACTTCAGACAATATTGGAAGGAGATCTGTGCAGGCATCTTGATGTTTTACATAACATAGTAGAGCCGCTTGTTGACGAAGGATTGCAGGAGGTTATAAAAAGTTTACCTTAAGTTTGTAACACAGTCCTGTGTGCCACACTTTATCGAACGCTTGGCTAATGTCGCTTGTTTTCAAAATCTTAATCTATTTGATCAACGATACGATGTACTTGTTCGACAGTATTGTGCTTGACTCGGAAACCGAATTGATGGAGAGGTATTATATTACTTTGTTCTAGTGCAGGTTGTAGGCGCTTTAGAATCAGTTTTTTAAATAGTTTGGCTAGAACAGGCAATAGGCTTATCGGTCGATATGAACTTAGATTTTTTGATTTTTCCCTGGTTTAGGTATCACGACTATCTGGGCCACTTTCCATTGCATAGGAAAGTATTGTATTTTTATGGCTGCATTATAAAAGTAGGTGATAGCTAAGATGCATTTTTCCAAAACTTCCCGTAATACCTTTGCGGTAATTAAGTCATACCACGGAGCTTTTTTTGGGTTGAATTCTTTTCTAATTACTGTTTTGATTTCTTCGGGTGTGAACTTTTTTATACTAAGACACATTTGATTAGGCGTACTGTTGAGGGCGTGCTATTGAAACGCTTCAGAAAGGTGTTGAGCAAAGCCGTATGCTTTTTCTGTATCACTTCTGAGCCAGCCGTTGCTGTGTGCTGCTTGAATAGGTGGTTTTGGAGTCCGTGGTCTTTTTAGTTTTCCTGCTGCCTTCCAAAGCGAGTAGTCCGATGTCTGTATTGTATCCTGTTTACTTAGATACTCTTGTATGACTTTATTTTTAATTTTTCTTAGCAACGATGTTAGTTCTTAGTGATTTTATTTAGAACTCGTTTATCTTGTTGTTTTATATTACATATATTGGTAGTTTCATGTCTTTCGTCTTTCAGTGCTTGTTTTATTTCATTAATGTCTGTCGTATGATGTATTCCTTTTAGCACTGGCGAAAAGGTTTTCCTTTTTTAGGTTTGTAAATATGAAATTCGGTGTTTCTATTCATTAGGGCCTTTATTATTGTGGTATATGTTGCTCCTTCCATAGGTTGAACTTTAAGTTGATAATTGGATAGTCTTGATAGCGTACTTGTTTTTGGCTATTTTTTGTAACAGTTCAATTAAGGGTTTAATATTTTTAACTCCTGTTATAGAGTTAGAAGGTGGTTTGGGTTCTCTGGTTTCCTGGACAGATTGGCTGGAAGATTCCATAGTTTATTGCGTGAGGATATCAAATCGATTACTGGTTGGTATCGGGTCGCCGAGCCAGTAATTCTGGGTTTGGTTGTGAGTATATGATTCGCCATTCCTAATTCGTTTTTTACTGTAAGTTACTGTTTGCCATTGGTAGTTAGTTTGGTTTGTCATTAGTGCAGCGCTATTGTTTAACTGTGAGTAAGACATTATATTGTGTTGAGGATGGTATTGTTGACTTGTCAAGGATTGTGTTACGAATGTTGCTTGTGGGATGGATAACTATGATGTAAATGTAATGTAAATCACTTTTCTGGCACTTTTATCACTTATTGCCCTTAGTTATCTTTAATTTCAGTTAGGAGTGTTTTATTATTTGGTTTTCTCTATTTGTTCAGCTTTAGTAACTTTTTTGTGCGTCACTCCACTAGACAACAGTCAAGGACAATCGACTAGTAAACATCGACGTTCCCATTTTGAAAACTCCGTCGTAACCGAGAAAAGAGAACTTGAATTAATTAATCAATTTAAAAAACAAAATAGAAACTGATAACGAAAGCCATCAAGAAAACTCTTTAGTGGTAAATCTTAAATCTTCACAGGCTTATTTCAACTATAAATACTATAATGGTTGACAAAAAATAAACAAGGAAGATAGTACACAACAAAAGGAATCCGATGATAATTTCGTCAAAGCAGGAATGTGTCCAGCTCAGGATTAAAGATCTATGAAATAACTGGCGGCATTTTGCGTTTAAAATTAATTTAGTTTTGTCATACATAAAAGACACCCTTATCTAAAATACTTCGTTCAGTTGCATTTACCTTTCTAATTACCAGTAACATCAAAATAAAGTGTCTGAATTCAAAAGCTTGTGAAATCTCAGTAAGAACTTATTTTCCTTTTATTTCAGAAAACTCACAAACAAAAAAAGACTTAATGGAGAAGCAGCCCAAAAAGGTGAAAACAGACAAAGGTGCAAAAGAAAGTACTGATAGAAATCAGGCAAGTACATTCTTTCAAAAGAGTTACCCTACTGGAAATTTCAAGACCTTCGGCAAACACGATGAAAAGCAATCATCTAAGGCATTTTCCTCCAAAGATACCTATGTCGATGGAAGAAAAGAAAGTATCAGCCTTCTCAAACCATGGCCTGTTAACAAGGTGAACTCGTTTACCAAACCAAGAAGCATGGTTGAGAATCCACAAACTTGTACTAAAGATGCATTAAAAGTAACCAAAAGCAAAAATCAAATACTACAAACAACTAACCATCATGAAATTGAAAGCAAAAGTGAAACACATCTGGCTGCTACGTCCATAGCACTAAGTATCCAAGACAGTGGAAGCGGCTGTGTAAGGCTACTACAAAATAAAGTAGAAGAGCCTACAGAACTGACCCTGAAACGACAGCGTTCTGCTGATCTTCTGCTGACCGATAACGTTCCACCAGCCCAATATGACCAAGATAAACATTTGAACAGTTTCTTTAGTAAAATGGGTCTTGTTAAATCTCCTAAATCTCTAGACGTGTTTGTTAATGCACAAAGTGATCAAACCGTTAATCCTCAAATCGATGTCAATGAAATAAGTGAAATTAATTTAGAGTGCCAAACTAACTTTGCATCTCCTGCACCAACACCTTTCGAAAATATTTCTGAAAGACATGCAATAACATCAGAAAGTACCTTTTGGGGATTAGATGGTAACGATACAATAGATGAAATCGAATTTATGCTCCAAACCTCTCCTATTCTCGTAAAAACAGTCGATTCAATCATAGCACATACACCAACAATGGGTTTAAATGATAGTAGATCCGACAAGCTAATGAGTACATCTGATCAACAATTAAGTAGTGTTTTTAGCAAACCAAGTCTTGCTAAATCTTCTACATTTCTAGAAACATCTGTTAATACTCAAAGTAATCAAACCGTTAATCCTCAAATCGATTTCAGTGCAATAAGTAAAATTAATTTAGAGTTCCGAACTAACCTGATATCTCCCGCTTCAACACCTTTCGAAAATATTTCTGAAAGCCGTGCAATAACATCAGAAAGTACCGTTTGGAAATTAGATGATAACGATACAACAGAGGAAATCAAATTTATGCTACAAACCTTTCCTATTCTCGTAAAAGTAATCGATTCTATCATAGCAGATACACCAAAAATTGGTTTGAATGACATTAGACCAGACGAGCAAATGAGTATATCGGCAATAATGCGAGATGACATTAGATACAAATCAATGTTGAGGGATAAAAATGAGAAAGGAAAAGAAAGTGTAGGCAATTCTTGTGCACGCTTTCAAGTATATTTCATTTGTGCAAATATAGGAAACTTCAAAATACCATTCAATGAAAGTGTAGTCGTACATCAGAATTTCATTTGGAAACTAAGAAACCTCTTGAAAAAAGACATGCACAAAATTGAACCAATCCTAATAGAAATGTATGTCCAATTAATAGACTCCCTTACACACAGTATGATCTTTGAAAGAGATGCTACCATCAAAAGAATGATTTTACTGTTGTTGTATCAAATCTTTTTAAATGAAAATCTTTGCCGACGCTGGCTTCAGTACCCAGTTTGGATGCCAAGTGCTTTTAACTCCCTACTAGTACAAACCGAAAACATTAGTACAGCTGCTGTAAAAATGATCATTGTATTGTCTCGAAGAGTATCAATGGTTTCTTATCTATGCAGATTTATTATTGAAAATGCTGAAAATGAATGTATTGCAAGTGTCTTTGATCTTCTATTGGAACTGATAGCTACAAGTGGTGAAGTAACACATGACTGTTTTATGAATGTAATTCAAGTAAACAATATTGTAATATCAGCTACTAATCAGAATATACTAGGGTATCAGAAATTAAGAAATAGCACAGCAGAAATGATTCAAAAATTTATTAAACTAGTGAGCCTTGAAAACTTCTACCCTTACTTTTCTCTATTAGTTCCTTTCCAAAATTGAGTTTTAAACTCTTCAAATGAAGCTGTGTAAAGTAGACAAATTTTCAAGTATGTTAAAATGTGATTTGTGCTGTTACATACGTCGTGTTCTAAAATAATATATTTGTTTCAAACTTACTACTTTTATGTAAAAAGTGATTTTATGACTTTATTCTGTATTCAGTTCTGTAGATAATTTTGAAATTCATAAATCAAGAAGTTGTCAGAGTTACTGTCTTAAGTATACTTTCAAAAATGAAGAATCATGTATAAAATGACAATAAGTCTTTAAAATATCAATAAATTACAAATTCCTGTCCATTTATGTTTATTATTGCCTTCTGTTATTCAACGAAAAGCAAATTAGTCATACTATGATGGTCTCGATTAATTTCATTAGTAGAGCAGAGTTAGATATAAAAATGTAAACATTAAGCAATTTGTTCTAACTTCGATTGTGATGCAATTGAACACAGCTAAAGTACAGTCTATTACCTTAGCGAAACAGTGAGATTACTGGCGCTGGTGTGCTGACTCAAATTATTTCTGATCATTGTTGTGAAACAAAATTTGTCATTGGTCCTTTGGAGCTTCCGTAGCAAGCATTGAGATTTCTATTTTAATTAAATAAACTAATGCATCTATACTAAAGCCCCGAAGGGCCAATCAAATTTTTTTAATTGACGATTTTCAGATGACAAGTAGAAAGTGATAACTGGAAATAGAAATTTCCTCTTGCCATCTAGAGATTTTCAATTAAAGAAAATTTGTCATTGGCTCTTTGGGCTTCCTTAACAAGCATTGGGATTTCTATTTTAATTAATAATAATTAGTACATGTATACTAAAGCCCCAAAGGGCCAATGAAACTTTTTTAACTGACGATCTCCAGATGACAGAGAGAAAGTGATAACTGGAAACAAAAATTTCTTCTTGTCATCTAGGATATTTTCAGTTAAAGAAAATTTGTCATTGGCTCTTTGGGCTTCCTTAACAAGCATTGGGATTTCTATTTTAATTAATAATAATTAGTACATCTATACTAAAGCCCCAAAGGGCCAATGAAATTTTTTTTAACTGGATATTTCCAGATGACAAGTAGTAAGTGATAACTGAAATTGGAAATTTTCACTTGTCTCTGGAGATCTTCAGTTAGGAAAATTCGTCACTGTCTCTTCGGGGTTTCCGCAGCAAGTAATGAGTTTTCTATTTTAACAAAATGCGATTTACTTTCACAAGCATATTCGATCTATTAGGCCTGATTAGCCCGACGATAGGTCTTTCGAAATGAAACATACAAACCCTATGGACCCTACGCAAAATGTGGAGCGATTGAATTCCAGACAACATTCAAGTAGTCTTCAGAAAGATTATTTAGTATACAGTGGTGATGATAAATTTCGGCTATAAATATCAGCTGAGAAAATTCTTTTTGTTAACTAAAGTGGTACGTACGCATATGCAGCAGTGACCAGTGACCACTTACCGTAACAATAGTAAAATATTTCTTTATAGATGACCCAAGAGATGTTGAATACTTACTCCACATAATTAATGATGACATGGCATTGCAGTCTGATGCTGATGAAGATACTGATGCTGATGACGATAAACTATAGTCAAGACTAATATCAAGACCAGAAATTCCACAGAAAATGGAGATAATGACAAAGATGATGGATACGAGCATTGTAGAAGAAATTCCTACCGAACATATAAGTCCATCTTCTAGACTGTTAAACAAAGCAGATAGTTCAGTCATCAGATAATACATCTTCTGCAGATGAAAATTATTGAAGATCAACAGTGCATCAGCAAAGACTAAGTAATTTATCTATTGTTTCAATAGAACACGAAACCTTAGATAGTTTGAATATAACACAATGAATCATAAAAGCTTTCGCAAATTTCCAAGGACCTCGCGATTCATGTTATTAGTTACAGGATTAATTCCGGGATCCCGGAAAGAGAGAATTACGGTTCGAGATCTTGAAACTGAATTTCGATCCCGAAATTTGGATTCTCCACCTACATCCATTGCTGTCTTTGTTACGAATTTTTCAACAGATTTTGTTACCTTCTATTAAATAGACATCTGACAATTTTGCTTTAATGATCAATTTGCAATTACTTTTACACATTTTTAGTACCTACGCCCTAAGGGGTGATCTGATGACACTGGTAGTATAATTAAATTGCAGAAAAATGTATTTTATAATAATTATACTACTCAATGCGTTGTTTAGAAAAATTCATAAGATCTGTTGAGATTACAAAAGCCTATCTAAGAAGGTTCAGGGCAATTTGGGTAGCATGTGCTTTATAGACTTAGGACCAATAGGAAATACAAAGTGATAAAAGTAACAAACACCTGTTCTGGTTTTGAAATTACCTAGAAAAGTTATAAATTAGCTTTGGACGTTTAAAGAAGCAAATACAATTAATGGTTCTGAAAGGTGTGGATAAACAGGTTAAACGCTCAAATAAACTGCTTCATTTCTGTTTGAGACGAGGCCTAAGCAACGTACTATCTGTAGTTTGCTAGATAATTGTGATTGAGGTGTGTGCAGCAAATTTCGAGTATTATTATAGTTATTTTCATATTGTTATTTGCAACATACCAAGATTTATTGGGCAGCGCAACCTTAGTGCAGATTACAGGCTTTATTAAAAAGGGGTGTTGATAAGCAAATCAAAGCCCAAGAAGTTCATTTATCCGTAAGTAGCAGTAATTATAAATAACTCAGAGATATTTTTTAATAAAAAGTTTATATATAACAATAATCATTTTCAGATAGCTTATTTGTCATTTTCTAGTTTTCATAGGTCTATTGCTGGGTACGAATGATGCAGGAAGATCATTTCTTCTAAGAAACAAGAGAACAACGACCTGTGGTCGGAAAAGGGCGCTAAATGAAAAGAACGTAAAACGACAGATCAATTTAGATTGCAGTAGATGGACAATTCGTCGTCGGTTTATGAAATTTTAAAACTCGTCGGTCAGCAAACAAAGTCGATATAACAAATTTAACATACATCGGCAACGCCGCTTAGCAGTTGCCAAAACAAATCTGATAAGAGATTATGAAAATGTTATATGTTTAGATGAGAAGGTTTTTAGTACCGATGTAG
>VTPC01006294.1:5722-22149 GCA_011009095.1 Ignelater luminosus | reverse complement strand
AACTTTTTTAACTGACGATCTCCAGATGACAGAGAGAAAGTGATAACTGGAAACAAAAATTTCTTCTTTACATCTAGGATATTTTCAGTTAAAGAAAATTTGTCATTGACTCTTTGGGCTTCCTTAACAAGCATTGGGATTTCTATTTTAATTATTAATAATTAATACATCTATACTAAAGCCCCAAAGGACCAATGAAACTTTTTTAACTGACGATCTCCAGATGACAGAGAGAAAGTGATAACTGGAAACAAAAATTTCTTCTTGTCATCTAGGATATTTTCAGTTAAAGAAAATTTGTCATTGGCCCTTTGGGGTTTCCAAAGCGAGCAATGGGTTTTTTTTTATTTAAATAAATGCGTAAGCTTATATCAACGCTCCGAAGGGCTAATGAAATTTTTTTTAATTGGGGATTTCCAGATGACAAGTAGTAAGTGATAACTGAAATTGGAAATTTTCACTTGTCTCTGGAGATCTTCAGTTAGCAAAATTTGTCACTGTCCCTTCGGGGTTTCCGCAGCAAGTAATGAGTTTTCTATTTTAACAAAATGCGATTTACTTTCACAAGCATATTCGATCTATTAAGCCTGATTAGCCCGACGATAGGTCTTGCGAAATGAAACATACAAACCCTATGGACCTTACCCAAAATGTGGAGCGATTGAATTCCAGACAACATTCAAGTAGTCTTCAGAAAGATTATGTAGTATACAGTGGTGTTGATAAATTTCGGCTATAAGTATCAGCTGAGAAAATTTTGTTTGTTAACTAAAGTGGTACGTACGCATATGCAGCAGTGACCAGTGACCACTTACCGTAACAATAGTAAAATATTTCTTTATAGATGACCCAAGAGATGTTGAATACTTACTCCACATAATTAATGATGACATGGCATTGCAGTCTGATGCTGATGAAGATACTGATGCTGATGACGATAAACTATAGTCAAGACTAATATCAAGACCAGAAATTCCACAGAAAATGGAGATAATGACAAAGATGATGGATACGAGCATTGTAGAAGAAATTCCTACCGAACATATAAGTCCATCTTCTAGACTGTTAAACAAAGCAGATAGTTCTGTCATCAGATAATACATCTTCTGCAGATGAAAATTATTGAAGATCAACAGTGCATCAGCAAAGACTAAGTAATTTATCTATTGTTTCAATAGAACACGAAACCTTAGATAGTTTGAATATAACACAATTAATCATAAAAGCTTTCGCAAATTTCCAGGGACCTCGCGATTCATGTTATTAGTTACAGGATTAATTCCGGGATCACGGAAAGAGAGAATTAATGTTCGAGATCTCGAAACTGAATTTCGATCCCGAAATTTGGATTCCCTACCTACATCCATTGCTGTCTTTGTTACGAATTTTTCAACAGATTTTGTTACCTTCTATTAAATAGACATCTGACAATTTCGCTTTAATGATCAATTTGCAATTACTTTTATACGTTTTTGGTACCTACGTGCTAAGGGGTGATCTGATGACACTGTTAATATAATTAAATTGCAGAAAAATGTATTTTATAATAATTATACTACTAAATGCGTTGTTTAGAAAAATCTATAAGATCTGTTGAGATTACGAAAGCCTATCTAAGAAGGTTCAGGGCAATTTGGGTAGCATGTGCTTTATAGACTTAAAACCAATAGGAAATACAAAGTGATAAAAGTAACAAACACCTGTTTTGGTTTTGAAATTACCTAGAAAAGTTATAAATTAGCTTTGGACGTTTAAAGAAACAAATACAATTAATGGTACTGAAAGGTGTGGATAAACGGGTTAAACGCTCAAATAAACTTCTTCATTTCTGTTTGAGACGAGGCCTAAGCAACGTACTATCTCTAGTTTACTAGATAATTGTGATTGAGGTGTGTGCAGCAAATTTCGAGTATTATTATAGTTATTTTCATATTGTTATTTGCAACATACCAAGATTTATTGGGCAGCGCAACCTTAGTGCAGATTACAAGCTTTATTAAAAAGGGGTGTTGATAAGCAAATCAAAGCCCAAGAAGTTCATTTATCCGTAAGTAGCAGTGATTTATAAATAACTCACAGATATTTTTTAATAAAAAGTTTATATATAACAATAATCATTTTCAGATAGCTTATTTGTCATTTTCTAGTTTTCATAGGTCTATTGCTGGGTACGAATGATGCAGGAAGATCATTTCTTCTAAGAAACAAGAGAACAACGACCTGTGGTCGGAAAAGGGCGCTAAATGAAAAGAACGTAAAACGACAGATCAATTTAGATTGCAGTAGATGGACAATTCGTCGTCGGTTTATGAAATTTTAAAACTCGTCGGTCAGCAAACAAAGTCGATATAACAAATTTAACATACATCGGCAACGCCGCTTAGCAGTTGCCAAAACAAATCTGATAAGAGATTATGAAAATGTTATATGTTTAGATGAGAAGGTTTTTAGTACCGATGTAGAGTTCAGAAAACCTCTCTGGAGGTGTTGCCATCAAGGAGTGGACACATCACATTAAGTGTATGGGGGGTAGATGTTTCGGCGGGAACTGGTCTAAATCAGCCCTCGTAACAAATATATAGCCATACTTGAAACCACTATGCTTCCCAGCGTTAGAGCAGTGTATGGCGAAGTGGACCCTATTTGGTTTGTTCAAGACAACAGCGCTGTACAGAAATTCAGATTGGTCCAAGAATGGTTTAGGAATAAAGCCCAAATTGTGCCCAATAATTGGCCACTTAAGTCGTCTGTTCTAAATTCAACTGAAAACTTGCGAGCAGCAATTGCGGCACAGTGAAATAATATACAGGACGGTCCAGTCCAAATTCGCAACCCCAATCATCGTAGGCAAAACGTTAGCCAAAATCTATATATATAGATGGACCAGATATTGGATTTGTGAAATCAACATATTTCACGATTAAAACAATAAATAATAAATGTTTGTTTAAGAGGCTAATACTGTATTTTCAGCAAATTATTGACTTTTCAATTTTTGACTTGTATTAAAGAACAAAAACGTTATTGTTACTTATTTTTATACATTTTTGTAATCTTTAATAACACTTTTAGGAAGTAACATGTTGATCTCAGCTTTTAATTTGTTAATAACCTCTATATAATAAATATTTGGAATACTAAAGTTTTATTTAACAAAGCATGATAATGTACTTGTTCTTATAACACAATAAGTTCTCAATGATGATAACTAAAAGTACCGCATATATGTATATTATGTAGAAAATAATTAGTCCCAAAAGCAGCTAACTAACACACTGACCTTTCTAAAGGCATACAAACAAATAAAAAAGTTTAATAGAATATTGAATTCTAGGGATGGTATAGCTTGTCTAAAAAGAGTTAAGATGATAAGATCAGATGATCTTTATGAAACACGCGCCTCTAATATTAAATTACGTTATAGGCTTGATAATGTATACAATAAATTAGAAACATTTTCTGATGTTCTTGTATCTGAATTCAAAAGCCTTTGAAGTTTCAGTAAGTATTTATTTTACTTTCATTTCAGAAAAACCATCAAGTAAAACAGACCAAATGGAGAAAAAACCTAAAGAAGCAAAAGGAGCCAAACCCAAAGATAAAGAAGCGAAAACTAGTAGTGGAGCGTGTACATCCGCTTCAAAACCAACCAATTCCACAAGAGATGGTAAACCAGACATAAAGGAACCAGTCAAGAGGGAATCTTATGTTGATGTAATAAAAAAAAATCTTAACCTTCCCAAAACAGCACCAGGTAACCCTAAGAAGCTTATATCATCCGCAAAACCAAGCAGTGTGTTTGAGAATCCAAAAGCTTCTCAAACCCCTTGCACTAAAGATGCCAAAGACACTTTGACAATCTGTTCTAAAATTCAAACTGCATCAAAGTCAGCCAAAGAAAAACCTAAAGTACCACCAATAACTCCTATAAGCCACACTAGGGTTCAAAGCAAACCAACTACTACACCTACGGTACCAAGTAAACAAAATATTCAAAATGGCTCCGTAGGACTGCCGCAGAATCAAAAAAATGAATCTGCTAAAATTAATGTGGAACGTACCGTTGATGTCCATCTAAAGATTCACGCTAAATCCGCTCAGCCCAATAAAGTCAAAAAGCTGGATCATTCCGTTGGCGCAAGATGTTTAGCAGGAGATTTAGCAAGAGCTAACCCTCCTACCAAAAATCCTTCTGCACTCGTAGAAGCATCTTTTAACGTTCCAACTGACCAACCAGTTAAATCCAAAATTGAGTTCGATACAATTAGTAAGATTAATCTGCATCAATATCTAGCTACATTTTCCCCGATGCAACCAAGGATTAGTCCTCCTCCTCCAACCGTTTTAAAACATATTCCTAAACCACATGCCATAATATCACAACCTAGCAACTTAGATGATAGTGATAAAACCGAAAAATCTTCTATTACAACAGATAGGCCACTCGAATCAAAGACTGGTCAAAATAAAGAAATACAAAAATTAGATAACAATTTTGTTACGCTATTCGCAATGGCCAAATCAGCTACACAACTTTATTCCTCCATTGAAGAAACGAGTACAGTTAGAAATGAACCTGAAATGCAAGTACGTCTTGAAGATGTAGGAATTAGCAATACGCAAACCGCAGAAAGATTAGAAGATGCAGTAATTCCATTTATGCTTGTACTTCTTTCATTAGCTAAAACAATCATCGATCCGTTTGATTCAAATGAAAACAAAATTAACCTGACTGGTATTACATCTGGAGCACAAGCCGGTACATCAGCAATAAATCAAGATATTCCTAAGTATAGATCAAGGTTGGAAGATAAAAATGGGAAAGAGAAAGATCAAAAAGGTAACGAAAGAAAGAAAGAAAATGGAGGCGAGGCTTCTCAGCAAATTTCAGCAATGTCTGGAGGAGAAGAAAACACAAAAAATTCTTGTGCACGCTGTCGGGGCATTTCTGAAATTGTTGCAAAACCTAACAGAGAAGGTTTTGAAATTAACATACCAGAATGTGTGCGTGAACTTGAAATCCAGAATTTCGTATGGAAATTAAGAAACCTTTTAAAAAATCACCGAAATGAAATTGAACCTGTATTAATGGAAAAGTCTGCCAGTCTGATACAGTTCCTTACACAGATTATGTTGATTGGAAATAACACCCTGAGGCAAATGATTCTTTTATTGTTGTCTCAAGTCTTCTTAAATGTATATGTTTGCGAGTCGTGGTGTCTTTATCCAATTTGGGTGTTGAAGGTGATTCAGTCCCTACTAGGAACTGAAGAGGTTTTTAGAGCTGCTGCAAAAACTATGTCAGTATTGTCTCGAACAGCTCCAGTACAGTTCTTGGTTCCTCATTTATGTGACTTTATTGTTGACAATATTAGGGATGCTGACGTTATGAGAGTCATTGATCAGCTATTGGTAGTGATGTATACAAGTAATGAAGTTCAAAATGTTCGTTTTTTAGATGTAATTCGAGTATACAATACCATTATATTATCTACTAATAGCAACAAATCAAAATATGTCACACTAAGGAAGAAAGGAAGAGATATAATGAAGAGATTAATTGGAGCAGTGGGCCATGTAGGGTTTCGGCCTTACTTTCTTCAATTAGTTCCTTCAGAATTTCAATTTTAATAGTAATACAAATAGTTTTAAGTGTGTTAAAATGTAATTTCTAAAATAATATTCGTTTTGTATTTTTTGATCTTGCATGAATTATTTTAAATGATAATAAATTGTAAATGCATGTTCATTAGTGTTTATTATTAGCTTCTACAATTGTCAAAAGAAAATCAAATCAATCACCCTGTGACGGTTTCAATTAATTCATTTATGCATTGTAAAAACCAGTTGATGTTTATTTGAAAAACTTTTAGCTTTATTTACGTAAGTATATAGACGAAATTGCAACACATTAAAAGTCTAACCTAATTTCAAGTATAATAAGGCTAAATCAACTTAGGATTGGGTAAAATCACAAAATGTCAGTACTACAATTGCGTATAATAAAGATTAGGACATGAATTATGTGAACAGATTTTAAGTTTTATTGGAATTTTATTTTTGTACTGTATTGTAATTCCAAACCTATGACTTGAGGCCACCGACTGTTTGATCAGGGCAATTATTTTGGCCCTCGAAAATTCTCAGTAAATCCATCACCGAAAAAGATTTTTAAAATCTTTAATAAATTCTATTTTTATTAAAACAATCTAATAGAACCTAATTCACTTTTTACGTTTTTGTTTTTCTCTTTCTATTTCAGTAATGGAAGGAGAGAAAGAAATCTCATCTTATGAAAGCGCCAGTACAACTCAGCCCACCGACAATACACCTACTACTGGTCGCGATTCGTCACAGTCAACGGACGATACCCAAATTACGACTGCCCCTGTGTTTTTAAAGCCCGATGAAAAATTATTTAGGAGGACACCTTCTCCACGAAAAAGAAAAGGAAAAACGTATATATCTTTCAGTAGTTCTGAAACTATCGTAAGTGACAATTCTTCTGCCGATGAAGAAGAATTAAAAGGAATCGCCAAACTGTCTCTAAACTCGCCTTCTCCAAGCAAACAGATCGAAAGACCTGACAGACCTAGTCATTCAACACTTCATGACAATAGACTTTTTACTAGTCGCGATTCATTGCAGTCAAAAAAAGATATCCAAATTACGACTGCTCCTGTATTTTTAAAGCCTGATGAAAAAATATCTAGAAAGATACTTTCTCCAAGAAGAAGAAGAGGAAAAGCGTCTATATCTCCCAGCAGTTTTAAAACTATCGTAAGTGGCGATTCTCCTGCTGGTGAAGAACAATTAGAAGGAATCGCCAAACTGTCTTTTAATTCGCCTTCTCCAAGCAAACAGATTGAAAGACCTGACACACCTAGTCCTTTAAAACCTCATGACAATAGACCTTCTACTAGTCGCGATCCATCACAGTCAGAAAAAGAGACTCAAATTACGACTGCGCCAGTATTTTTAAAGTCTGATGAAAAACCATTTAGAAGGATACTTTCAGCAAGACGAAGAAACAAGAAAACGTCTATACCTCCCAGTACTTCTGAAACTGTCGTAGGTGACGATTCTCCTACCAGTGAAGAAGAATTAGAAGCAATCGCCAAACTGTCTTTTAATTCGCCTTCTCCAAACACCGAGATAAAAAGGCCTGACACACCTAGTCCTTCAAAACCTCGTGCCTTATCGGAAAGTGAAGATGTAATAATTGTTAGACCAACTCCGCGTTATTTACGTGTACGCAGAGATTTGTTTAAAGATGAGAAATAAGCTTCTAGTCTGATACTAATACATATGACCAAAATGTAAAATACATGTCTATTATGTTATTGTAATTGCTTACTGTTCTCTTTTTCTTTAATTATTTTATAATAAATGGCGACTATATCTGCTAGTAGTAAGTTATTTAGTGTTAACCTTCATTTTGGTATCCTAAACAATAGGTAACATAATTATCAATACGGAATTATTTATACCTCCTTACTGACGACTCAAGGCCGCCGACTATTTCCTTGGGAGCATTTATTTATACCTAACGTTATTAAACATTTTTTACTTAATGCATGCTAAAGAAACATGATCGTTACATACAATTTTCATTGTTTACCTTTTTATTTCTCTTTTTCTATTTCAGCAATGGCAGAAAAGAAATCAAATTCCGACCATCCTATCATAGAAACATTTCGTAAACTCAGTCGTAAAAGAAAAACCTCTAAGGTTACTCCCAGCAGCAGTTTTTCAAGATACAGTTCTGAGATTCTTGACACAACTGCTCCTGCTGATTCAAAGGAGGTGACAGATACTCACGCAAACACATCTGGCGACGCAGATAATCAAGTGAGTTTACCTGGCTCATCAAGAAGCAAAGACGATGTGGACGTAGATTTCTGTTTATCTCTAAACGAAAGCAATGCTCCACTTAAATCTTCTGAAGTTTTAAATTTTAGTGATGACTTTGACGCTGATGATACTTACATTTCTACCATGGTTGAGTGTGGTTCAAGTACCCCTTATATAGAAAGAAAGAACTCGGTAAATCCTATAGAAAAGAGTGACAGGAATAATAACATAAAAGAAAATTTATTTCAGGATGTTCTTAAAAACCTTGGGCAATTCCTTGACGAAACAACAAAAGGGAAAAACCAAGAAACTTTTCAAATTATATGTGATATTATAGAACAGGCGGATTCGAAATGCCCCTCTGAGATAAACGATTTATTTGCCAAATTAAAGCAGAAAATAAAGAATGGGCAAAAGGAATCAATTTTGAAATCTTCCCAAGACCTTCTATACGTTTTATTAGAAATGTACGAAAAGTCACAGGACAATTGGGATACTAAAAGTCTGATATTGGATCTCTTAGAGAAAATCTTTGAAGATGAATCAATGATTTCATTTTGGTATAATTCGTTAGAATTGGTTCTGTATATTATTCTTTCTGGACAATGTTCTGAAAATCTGGAAGTTGCTGAGATAGCTCGTAACGCTTATGATGCGCTGCTGGAACATTCTCAAGTTGACCCGATTTTAAGTTATTTGATTTCTTTAATTTATTCTTCAACAAATATGCCTTGTGCTCATGTTATTGAAATGCTCAAGGTATTAATTGAACTGCGTGCAGATGAAATTAGTGATCACCAGATGAAGAAGATTATAAATGCACTTAGATACACCAGTGAAAGAAATACGGCGAAAGCTGTTAGTTGTATGGCAACTTTGTGTTTATGTGTAGGCATAAAAAGATTTAAACTTGTGGAACATCTTATACCAAAAAGTAAAAGAGAACTGTTTAAGATATGCTCAGAAAATGTTATCCATGAGTATTTTGATTGATGTAAATGTTTAGAATTTTAATCTGAATAGTGATTAACATTTTAGACGTTGCTATCGAATTCTTTTATGCATTGATGAATTATTAAAAAATTTCTTTATCAATTACACGTTAGTTATTAAAAATGTAGACTAACTAATAGAATTTTTTCACATTTTTAATACCTACAGTATTTTAGTACTTTATAGTGCTATGGATGTAAAAAAGATTTTACATTAATACAGTTATTAACAAATTTACATAAATTGGTTTTATTTTTTAATTTTGCATTTCCTAACATACAGCTTAATGCCGCCGACTATTAGGTCGAGGTTCTTTTACACTTTACAGACTATCTTCTCTCTTATTTACTTTTATTTTAAAATTTAACTTAATAATGATCTAAGATGGCAATTAATAGAACAATCCAAGCGAATTGAGTTATCAGTTTATTATAAAACATCTAAAGCTATCAGATGCTTCGCCAACAGACTAGTCTGTTTAGTTCTACGTAAAGATTCTATTTAAATTTTACTTTATAACTAAACACTGTTCACATAAAATTATTTAAAATGTCTAAATCATTCCAAAGAAGTATTGTTAATGCAATTCAACAAGCCGTCGCTCCATTAGGATACCGATTACAAAGCTCTCTAAACCCAACTACACAGCAACCATCTTCCACTGATGGTCAAAACGTAAAGGATCAACGAACTTCAAGCTTTTCTTACCATTGGTTTATGTTTTTCATATGTCTATTTGTTTCTATATTACTACTATTAAGCTTAACCTACTTAGTTCGTTATGTTATGAAAGATTTAGCAAAACGTAAATGTAAGGTTGTACAGAAAATTACGTTATCCTATTTACTTCTACTTTAATTTTTGCAGAAATGGATAAAAAAAACCGAAAACACCAAAGGCACCGTTAAGAAGGAGGAACCAGAATCATCCACGCCATCACAGCCGGTAGATACACCCACTAATGTTCCGTCGGTGGATCAACGTGAAGAATTCCAATCAAGCAACCAGGAGCTTAGCGATGCTGATGATAAACAAACAGATTTACCAAACGACTCTGTTGAGCCAAATACCTCTCCTCGACTCTCTGAAGCTTCAGATGTTGAAAAGCAAGAAGATAAATATGAAAAAAAAACTTGTGATATATGTAATCCAAATACCACACAAGTGAAAGCTGATAAAACAGAACAAATCTGTGATAAATGTAGATCCAAACCAGGCACTCTAGAGAAAGCAAGAAGTAGCAAACATACAGGAGATAGAGATGAATCTGGTGATTCAACGCCTCAATTAGAAAATGTTCAACCAAACTTAACTTTACGGGTTAATATAAAAAACAAAACGTAATTATTATTCTAATATGCCTAGTACTGTTCGTTCTAGTAAACTGACAGGAAGATCTTCTGAAACCCCTAGTGTAAAAACAAGGATACTGACCACTTCTTCTGAACTTACAAGCTTGAAACAAAAGGGTAATGCAACTGCATCAACATCCTCTGCCAATATAGATTCATCTAAACCGTCCATATTGAAGCCCGCATCAAGATTGAGTCCCACACAAACTTCTACGTCTTCCAAGCGTTTACCGCAAAAGCAACAAAAAGAACATGATGACTTCAGTGTTGGAAAAAGCAAGGCAAAAACCATTAAGGCACCCTTACTAAAATCCATGCTAAAGTCTGTATCAAAAGCTTCTACGCCTTCTGAACAGTTATCAGAAAAATACAATAAAGAACATGGCGAGTCCAGTTCTTCGGACAAGAACATAAAAGCGTCTGCCAGTAAGGATGATTCTAAATCGACCGTATTGAAGTCCATACTGAAACCTGTATGGAAACGGGTGTCCACACAACAGTCCACGTCTTCAAAGCATTTATCAGAAAAAGAAAAGAAAGAACAGCGTGATGACTCCAGTTCTTCAGAAAGCAAGACAAAATCTTCTGTTAGTAGAAATGATCCTACATTGCCCTTATTGAAGTCTGTATCAAAACCGAAACCCACAAAAACTTCTTTTCCTTCAAAAGGTTTATCAAAAACATACAAAGAAGGATGTGATGATTCCAGTTCTTCAGATATCAATACAAAAGCCTCTGCCAGTAAGGATTATTCTAAATTACCCTCATTGATGTCCATACTGAAGCCTGTATCACAACGGGTGTCAATACGAGATCCGACGTCTTCAGAGCATTTATCAGAAAAACAAAAGAAGGAACGTGACAATTCCAATTCTTCAGAAAACAAGTCCAAGTTTTCGACTAGTAAAGATGATTCTAAATTGTCCTTATCAAAGCCCATACCAAGGCCTGTATCGAAACCGGACCTCACAGAAGCTTCCAGTTCTTCAAAAGGTTTACCTAAAACACACGAAGAAGAACGTGATGATTCTAATTCTTCAAAGAACAAAACCAAGGCCTCTGCTAGTAAAGATGATTCTAAATTTTCCTTATTGAAGCCCGTGCCGAGGCCTGTACCAAAACCGGAACCCATAGAAGCTTCTGAACCTTCAGAAGATTTACCGAAAGCGCACGAAGAAGAAAGTGATGATTCTAATTCTTCAGAAATCAACACAAAAGAGAAGAGGAGTTATACGCAAGCAAGTTTATCCTCAAACAGTGAAAGTTCCACTAACCTACCTGAACCAGAAAAAGACAATACTGAGGTTCCTTTATCTCTAACAATTCAAGCTGGAAATAAAGAGACTGTTAGAGATGAAGAAACTGTTAAAGATGAAAAGACTGTTAGCGCTGAAAAGACCGTTAGAGATCAAGAGACTGTTGGAGATCAAAAGACTGTTGGAGATCAAGAGATTGTTGGAGATCAAGAGACTTTTGGAGATCAAGAGACTGTCAGAGATCACGAGACTGTTAGAGCTCAAGAGACTGTTAGAGCTCAAGAGACTGTTGGAGATGAAGACAAAAATCAAGATAATTCTACAGACCTTGTCTTGGATGTATCGGTTAGTACAGCTAATCCACATAATGATGATAAAGATGACACCGAGGTTGAGACAGAACCAACCTTAAGTTCAGAAGATAATAATTCTGACTATACCAATGTACCACTAGGACGTTATGAAATCTTGCGATCACTACTGTCATGTACTTCGCAAAGCGATCTAGGTTCAGACTCAACTGAAACGAGAGATATGAGCATTTCTTCTATACCTTCTCCAGAGCAAACAATTCAAGAAACGTCCTCTCCTTTAAACCCTGAGAGCGTGGAATCAAGAGAAGACGTAGAAAGTAAAATTCCATTAAAAATTGCAGAAGACGGATGTGAAAAGTTTGTAGATGATTCCGAAGAGCCAAATGTTCCAGAAGAACCTACTGTTAGTAATACCTCAGATGATTATGCTGAAAGAGAGGGTCCACCAATAAGTACAAGTACAAATTCTAACTTACATCAAATAAGTTCTTGTTTAGACTCCTATGATACTTTATGGTCACGACGTGAACCACTTCCAGAATCTAAAACCGATGAAAGTAGTATTTCGTCTTCAGCATCTTCTCAAGATCAAATTATTGAAGACGTACCGCTTCCTTTAAACTATTCTCAAGTAAAACTGAAAGAGGCTGGAACATTAAGAAGAATTCCATTGAAAATCTCAAAGTTAAATATATCTGATTGTTCCTCAAAACAGACGGAAAAGTTTCAAGAAATCGGTTCAGCTAGTACTTCTTCTAGTGATGATTATGCTAATTTACCAGAACTGGAACCTATAGAAAATCCCATCATACCAGAAATACGTATTTCGTCTCCTTCTGCGACTTCAAATCAAGAGGACGATACGAAATCTAGTTCGAAAGCGAGTACTTTTTCTACTAATGGTAGTAGTGGTGTACCCTCACATATGTACGATACTCTATGGTCTTTACTTCCATATTCGTCACAAAGTAAAATACCGTCCGAGTTTGATACAGATGAAGCTAGTAGCTATTGCTCAACAGTTTCTCAAGAACAAACGAACCAAGACACATTAGTTCAGGAAGAAGAATCTGAATCTGAAAATATTGTGGATGATTCTTCAAAGAGAGCGCCTGAAGAATCAAAAAGTACAACAAGCTTGATTGAACAAACAGAAAAGACTGATGCACCTGCAGGGGAACCTACAGAAAGTCCTATCGTACCAATAATAAGTGTGCCTTCCATGCCTCTAGCTCAAAGAGGTGATAGGGAATCTAGTTCAAAACTAGAAGAAACGTCGTCGCCTCTAGAGCAACTAAAGGAAGAAGTTTCAAACTCTAGTAAAATTCCTTTGGAGACTAACACAGATATTAAGAAAGAAGACACATTAGAAAAATCTGTTAAACCTGATGTTTTGGAAATTGGCGAGGCTGCTACAGAAGACATTCCCAGGCGTTTTCCTTCTCGAGAAACACATTTACCCAAAAAAGCATTAACGAGGTATAGCGCGCCTGACCTCCCAAGTCGGTCAGAAGATGAAATCACTACTTCACCAAAATTGAAGAAAACCGATACTAAAATACGTTTGTCACTTCCTAACGTATCCTTAACAGCAAAACCATTCAAAAGGCCTTATACCCCTGAGTCGCCACGAATTGAAGAAGGTGCAACCGAGCCTTTAGCGTCTTTAAGTCAAGTGGAGGTAGATGATTCTATTACTTCACCAAAAATAACAAAAATTGATGCCAATATTCCTGATCCATCACAAACAAAAAAAAGGTGGCCGAACAGAAGAAGCCAAGAAAATTGAGTTTTCTAGTTTGAAAGATGATACATCAGAAGAAGAGCCCATTAGGACACCCGATACCATTACACCTTCAGGAACAGACTTTGAAGATGAATTAGAAGATCCGCAGGAATTCACCGAAACTGGGGTTCGTCGTAGAAGGCGAATTAGAACTCCAGATACGCTTGTCCCTTCAGATCACGATGAGCAAGAGCAGAGACTTGATGATTTTCCTGAGATTGGTCAACTCGATTTAACTGGTACCAGTTCTGTAGTTAATACAGAAGATACGGTTAGGTTTCCTCCATATTTACCTTCCGATAACGAAACTGCAACGAATAAACCGGACAAGCGTTCTAGCACGTCTGATGAAGAAGATAAATTTAAAGCTTCAGAATTTCGCACTTCTACATCATCAAGTTCTGCAACAGAAGCTGAGATTTTTAAACCTCCTAGAAGTAACAAAATATTAAAATCGAAGAAAGGTGCTAAGAGAAATATCACTCCTGAACTATTAAAGTTTGAACCACGTCCGACTCAAGGTTCACTTTCGCCAAGAAAACTAGATAAACGACCTTTGCCTTTTGATTTTTCTACTATTGAGGCAGTAGATGATTCTAGATTAGAAAAAACCGAGAATCAGGATACTGATTTGCCTTCACCAAACAAACAAGCTAGAAAACCTGACAGTCCTGATCCTTCACAGACTCCATGATGAAAACCAAGATTCATATTGGCTGTTGTTATACAAGGCCAAAATCTATAGTGATCAGTGTGCTAGATGTAAATAGATTTATTTGTTAGTTTGTTGACAATTTATATTAAAAGTAAGACTGTAATGTGATATACATTTCTATATTTATAATGTTATCTTTAATTGTTTATTGTTTTTTATTCTTGATAGAAATCGAATAAACGAAACTCAATAATTACAGTAGCGATTTATTTAATCATTTTCTCGATTACTGAATAACATGGTCAGTATAATAAATGTTTACTAATTTGTACTAAAAATCATTTATCAAAATGACTAATAAGTAAACCATTAAAAAGGTAAGTAAATTTGATTATGTGATACATTCTGTTTTGATATTAAAAAAGAGTTAAATGACAATTTGTAGTTGCAATCATAAACTTAGCTCAAGCAGGAGCTCGCTTTATTTAGATTTAGAAATTACTTATACAGTTATCAATAAGAAATAAATGAAAAAGGTAGATCAACTTGATCAAATTAATAATGAATGATAATTTCATTGCTCATTTTTTCCCTAAAGGAAATATTTTGAACACCTGACACTTCAGATATATTAATTACTTTTTGGCTTAAACTCTCCTTTTAGATATTGTTATTAGTTTGGTTTGTTACAGAAATGGGGAATAAAACATCAAAAAAAAACCAACGAAGATACGCTGCATCAAACAGACCAAACCAAGAAAACCATTCCTTCCAGCACGCCCGGTAAATCAAACACAGCCAATGAAAATTCTTCCAATAATAAGTCCTTGTATGATTTACTAACTCTAGACGTTTCCTACAAGAAAGTTGATAAAAGTCCAGTTAAACACACAGAAAAAGCAGCAAAAACATGTACGGTAACATCTGGAAATACCTCCATTTACGTGAGCGTACCACAACTGGAAACAACACTGAGCACCATTCAAATGATAAAAACACCTGAAAATTCACCTTCACGTACGAGTATTTCGAGATTAAGTGACGAAACTCCCTTTGGTACAACTAATGAGTTTCTTCCACTTACTCCCACAACAACAATTAATACAGAAATCGATTTACTTCCAAACATTTCAGATAGTGTACAGCACACCGAAAAGTATGAACATGTCTTGAATGCCATTGAGTCATACTCAATTTCGGAAGAATCTTATAGTTATTTAGTTAAATCAACGTTAAAAATGAAAACAGATATAAAAGTTCCAAATGTTTCCCCAATTTCTAGCAAGGAAAAAAGACCGCCAACGCCTGAAATAAATGACAATGTCGCCACTTATAAAAGTCTATTCCAACTAGTGAAAGAATGCACGCCAACTAAGAAATATGAAGACTCTGATGTTTCAAGATTAAATGAACCAAACCTTGATAACAAATATCAAGATTTACTTTCGAGATATTTTCGACCAGACAAGAAAGAATTTAGAATTGAACAATTTGACCAGTATAAATTTGACAGAAATGGTGACATCCAAAAGGTTCTTGAAAAAACATCTCCTTTTGTAGATGTACCATCAAGGAAAAATCAAGTATATAAAGAATTAGGCATTCTGAATTGGATTGATGGAATTTCTAATAATCAGATGGAAGAGAAGAGGTTGAACAACAATGTTCAGGGTAGCCCTATGGAAACTGAAATTGAAAAAGATTCTTCAACAAAGACAGCTGACTTATATTTTGAAGTGCCAATAAAGCAAAAAAAGATATCCCATGACGATTATGATGGACATAGCAGGCCATCTATAAAGCAACCATCAACGTATTTTGAATATGAAAATAGTGACAAGTATATCAGGCCACCCACACCTGAAGTGGAACCATCAACATATTTTGAAGATGATAAGCACAACGAGCCGTCCACACCAAAAGAACAGTCATCATTTTGTTTTCAAGATGGCGATAAGTATATCAGGCCATCTGCACGTAGAGGGAAACCATCTACTTATTTTAAAGATGATAAGTATAACAAACCATCCACATCTAAAGAGCAACCATGGACATATTCTGAATATGGAGACGGTGATAGGTGTATGAGACCATCCAAACCATCAATATATTTTGAGGATGATAAGCATAACAAGCCGTCCACATCTAAAGAGCAACCATCAGCATCTTTTAAAGATGATAAGTATAACAAGCCATCCACATCTAAAGAGCAACCAT
>VTPC01006290.1:33699-43848 GCA_011009095.1 Ignelater luminosus | reverse complement strand
GAGAGCTTGCATTGTCATGATGAAGAATGATTCGCCTCTTCTTTGAAGTTTTCCGAATTTCTCCAATGACTTCTGGCAAACAAATGGTTGTGTACCATTCATAGTTGACCGTCTTACGTTGCTCTAACGCCACTGTTGCCACATGATCGGTAATGAGAAAGAAACAGGCAACCATTTGCTTCGATGTGCTTCTTCCGCGAACAACTTTTGTTGGATTTGACTCGTCTTGAAAGATCCACACAGTTGATTGCTGTTTTGTTTCGGGGTCATATGCGTAGATCCATGATTCGTCACCAGTGCAGATGTTATAGACAGCCTTTGATGCACCTTTCGCAAATTTTTTCAACATTTTAATGCACCAGTCGACGCGAGCTTTCTATTGAGCATTGGTCAGGTTATGCGGGATCCAACGGGAACAAATTTTTTTACGGCCAAATGATCATGTAATATCTTGTTGATGCTAGTCACACTAATGCCCAAAGATGCCTCAATCTCACGGTATGTCACATGACGATCTCGTTTAATCAGTTCACGCACAGCATCGATGTTTTCAGGCACAACGACAGATTTTGGACGACCTTCACGGATTTCGTCCTGGAGTGAACATCGGCCACGTTTGAATTCATTATACCAGTTTTTTACAGTGCTGTAGGATGGAGCTTCATCGCTATATAATGTATTAAGTTCATTGATGCACTCTTGTCGTGATAATCCACGTCGAAAGTTATGAAAAATAATTGCACGAAAGTGTTCACGGGTCAATTCCATTTTTTACTAGGGAATGCACTTTTCAATTAACTACAAACAACACTAATCGCACTCAAATAACAAAATGTTGTGGTTGAGGTTATGTTCAACAATGTAAAGTTTACACCGGAAATGTCAGCTGACGCCTGGAAACAGTCAGTGTTGCCAAGGCCAGAAATATAAATAGCAACCCTTGTAGACTAACTATGTAAAACGTAGAGCACTGTGTGCAAAACTTTTTTTCTTGCCACTTTAGGGTACAATAAGAAAAATGACAAAGTAATATTAAAGCTTCTTCATAAGGCTGCGTATTCAACTCTTAAAGAAGACATGAGATGAAAGCAAATTCCAAACAAAAAAACAGTGTCAACTCATATTAATAGTTTTCAACCAAATATCCACCATTATCGAAGAGAACATGCACCGCACGCTAGGTATCTACCAAGTGATATGACAATATTGTTTATGCATGCGGATTTTGTTAATAAATATCCAGATTTGAAATGTTCTTATGAAACTTACAGAAAATTAGTTGCAGAAGAAAATATTTATTTTACACGATTGGGCCACGAGTGTTGGCTGGATAAGACTCTAATTAGTTTGTTGGAATGGTCTGTCATACAATTTTTATTATTTATGGCTCTCTGTCGTACTACTGATGAGATGAGAGGAATTTTTAGGTTCTCATAGATGTTCTGATTCGAAACAAGCCAGGGTGCGTTCAGCATTGTGCGAAGCGTTTTGGACTGGAACACCTGCAGTATTTTTGTGTTGGTTGGTTTGGCGCAGACCCAGAGTTCTACACCGTATGACCATATAGATCTCAGTATAGCTTTGTATAGTAGTACTCTACTCTCAATGGATAGTTTGGAACGTCTGGCAATCAGCCAATTCATTTGTTTGGTTTTAGTGTTAGTTGCTGTTTCTTGGCTTTGATATGTGCCTTCCATGTAAGTTTCTCATCCTAGGTACTTGACTCTGATTTAACAGAAAGTAGAGAGTTGTTTATACTAACCTGCAGGCAGTTGCTGTGCCGATTAATGAATATAATTTAAGTTGATTTGTCACTGTTTATTTTGATTCTCCATAGGTTAAACCATTCTTGTAGTAGGTTTCGATGATGTTGTAGGCCTTCGGATGCTAGTTTTGGGTCACAATGTGCAGACATAATAGCAGTGTCGCTACAATTTAGCTGTTTGTTACTGCTATATCTGCCGTGTACATGAGGTAGAGAAGTGAACCTAGCACGCTCCCATGCGGAACTCTTTAGCTAATGAGTTGATAGTTAGAGACAGCACTGTTTATTTTAACTTTGAAAAATCTCTCAGATAAATATGATTTTAGCAGCAAATATATCTGAGTAGGGAAAAGTCTCTTTATTCTGTACAGCAGTCCTTCGTGCCAGATCTTGTCAAAAACCTGCTGCACGTCTAAGAAATAGAAGCACGCAGCTTCTTCTCTTCCATGCATGTCATGATGTAGTTGGTTAGTCTATGGCATTGCTGGATTGTAGAATGGTTTTGTTGGAAAGCAGATTGATGGTTTAGGATCAGCTCTGCATTCCTAATTCTTTTTAAAAGGAGTCTCTCAAATACCTTTGACACGATGGGCAAAAGACAGGATTTGGGATCATGATAATTTGGGCAAACTTCTATTGGATTGGGTAATGGCAGAGCCTCATCATGCTATTATAAATTGTTGCCAAAAGTACGAGGGCTTTGCATGGAAGATATTTCAGCATATCGCCCACTATTAAGTTATAACCTGGAGATTTTACAGGATTGGTATGACTAATTTCTTGCCTTACTTCTGACGGAGTATATGTTCGTATAGGTAACTCCATGGGACACGGAATATCTAAAAAAAATATTATATCGTCGTCGTTAGCGGTGGCACCGGCTAAAGGTGGAGTAAATACGTTAGGAAGGTGTTCAGTAAATGCTTTGACTTTTTCTTCGTTTGATCGTGCCCAACTGTTGTCAGGTTTTCTTATTGGTGCAATTGTAGTTACAGATCTTTTAAGGTATTTTGTGGCTTTCCAGATTGAGTAATCATCTGGAGATAGATTTGTTATAATGTGTTAGAATGTGTCTTTTCGAAATTCGTGAAGGGCTAAGTAGGGCTGTGTGTAAATCGGTTCAGAAATGTTGTCGAGATTGATTTAATGCCTCGAGGTTGTAAATGTCTTTACTGTTGTCCCCTGGTTCCAAGTCTATATAGAACAACGGTAGTGGCTCTTTACTAACCCTGTGGTTTACATATGTTGATTATGTTGCGAGGCTTGTGACCAAGTTTATTTAGCTTTTCCAGTATGTCATCGGCTGGGACAGAAGGGTGCAGGTCTCTTAGGACAACGCGGTAAGCCCTTTCCTCTTTTAGCTGGTATGTATGGTGTGCAATTTTCTCTTCAAAGAGGGGTCTGTTTTCTGTAGAAATCGGATGTGTTGGGGATTATTTTAACTATATTGTCTGTTAGAGTTTTTGTGTGGTATGTTTCTTCTTTCGTGATGTTGGATAAATTGTCGATCATCGCCTTGTAATTGGTAACTCATTAAGTAAGTCATTAAGCCTAAGACATAAAGTCATTAGCAGGAATTTTTGCCAGCCTCGGAGGGATAGCAGTTAAAAAACAATTAGCCTCGGGGAAAGACAATTAAAAAACAATTAGCAATACTATAGACAAGAATACATTATTGTTATTTGGAGATAAACCTGAAAATGGATTAAGTGTATGTGAAGAACAAAACTGATTATTTGGAAATGAATTGCTTGATTTGTTATCTTCACAACTGGAAGCAATTTTTTGCGTGCAACCTTATTAAAATGCAAAAGTCTATGATGATTTTTTTGTGATAAACTTTAGTAGAATTGCATTTATGTAGATGTAATATGTGACATAGCTAGACAGTTTATACAGTGGTTATTCTTTGCAATCTTAAAACGATCTAAAGGCGTGTTTGACAAAAACAGTTGACATTTGAAAAGCAAAAACAAATATTTTAACTGTATTTAGAATTAGATGATTGCTGACAGGTATGGGTGAATAATGAAGATCCAGTTTTGGCATTTTTAATATTTTTGTTTTGGACAAAACGTCTTGAGAGCAAGTTTTTGGTATCTGCAGGTAGAAAATTACTCATAGAACACAATCAGGTGGCCGGAGGTAAAGAAAATTAATCCAAATCTTTGTGAAACCGACGCAAAACAAGCACGATTTTTAAGCACATCTTAGGTCATGTTACACGATATAATCAATGAAGTTGGCAACTAATTCGGCTACTGCGCACAATACCAACTCCTACTGCAGCATGAATCGCGTATGGATGTCCCCCAACCTTGCGCGGGGGCGAAGCGAGGGTGTAGTTAGGTTAGAAGGAGTTAAACGTTAATTTTTTTAATGAATTCCACCCCAATCTTATGCGAAGGCGTAGCGAGGGTGTGGTTAGGTTAGAAGAAGTTAAATGTTATTTTTTCTAATAGATTTTACTCCAATCTTGCGCGGGGATGCAGAGAGAGTGTTGCTAGGTTAGTAGTTGTTAAAAGTTCATTATTTAATGAATTCACCCATGCTTGCGCGAGGTCAATGTTCTCCAGGTGATTTAAGGAAATTGCGTTGTGATACTGTAGCACCACAGATTAAATAAAAGTCAGATTTTTCACGTCGACAAATTTGTGGATTCTATAGCTCTCTCTTTCTCTCTCTTTCTCAAAGAAACTCCTAGAGCTTGCTATTTTGACATGTACTGGGCAAGCACAGCGTGGTATGCACTTTTCATAAAACGCGCGTAAAAGAGTAGGCTTGGTAAACTCTCAGAGCTGTAAATGTAAATGCGCAGAGACAAAAAATGAGAACATTGGTGGTATAGGGAGTGAAATATCTGATTCTTATTTAATCTGTGGTAGCACAAACGTAGCCGCGATACTATAGTGTCATTGCTGTCGTTGTGCTAGTGAACTGTCAAGATCGTCGATTTTCAAAGTTTCTTAAAAAATTGTCTAAGTGTTTGGCCTCGGAAAAGCCTTTCGCAGGTGTCTTTTGATTCTCTGAATGGATATACATGCATTGGTAGAGTTAAATTCTCTCTGTACAAGTTTAATCCTAGGGGTAGCTGTATCCAACTGTTACCAAACTATTTGTTTTGTTATTTTAAAAATACTTTGTCTATCTCCAGGAAGGGTTTAACAAATTATTTTTATATTTTTATGAATGAAAAAAAAATACATAATAAAAATTTTCGGGGGCTCCTATTGAGCGAACGTGCTTAGTATGCTTATGCATTAGTCCAGCCCTGAGTACATTCAAGAGATAACTTTAAAATTTGTTTGGATTTCTTGCATCTAAATTCAAATAGATATAGTAAAAATTATTGCGGTCCTTTGTTTTTCAGTAAATTACCTATAAACATTGCAAATTTCCCATTAAGATCATTTGAAATAGAGATTAAAGGATATTTGATAAGCAAAACCTTTTATTCAGTTCAGGAATGTATTGATCATGAAGTTGAGAGTCTTATAGCATAAATATGTGAAAGACGTGTGTGTCTAGTTATTTATTGTGATATTTGCTTTAAAAAATCAAAGAAAAAGATTCTGTGATAGATAAATACGAGGGTGGTCTGAAAAGTTTCCGACCTAACAAAGATACAAGACATTTTTTCTGAAAATTTTTTTTTATTTTTCAACATAGTCTCCTTGTAACTCTACACACTTCTCCCAGCGATGCTCCCATCTCTGTAACCCGTCCAAATAGTACTCGGCATTTTTCTCTGCAAACTAATTGTTCACGAAGGTGATTGCCTCTTCATTTGACGAAAATCTTTGTCCTCCGAGCGCAATTTTTAGATAAGGGGACCAAAACGAAGTCGCTTGGGGCTAGATCTGGTGAGTAAGGCGGATGGTCAAGCAGTTCAAACCGTAATTCGTGGATTTTCGCCATGGCAACCGCTGAGGTGTGAGACGGTGCGTTGTCTTGGTGAAACAGGATTTTCTTTTTCTGCAAAAATGGCCGTTTTTTCGCAAGTTCTGCCTTCAGCTTGTCAAGTAATGATGCATAGTATGCTCCTGTAATGGTTTTCCCTTTTTGAAGGTAATCGATTAAAATAACTCCATGACTATCCCAAAAAACAGTCGCCATCACTTTCCCAGCCGAAAAAACAGTTTTTGCTTTTTTTGGAGCCGGTTCCCCCTTTGCAGTCCACTGTTTGGACTGTATTTTTGTTTCGGGCGTATAATGGTGTATCCAAGTTTCATCTACAGTAACTAATCGGCGCCAAAACTCGGATTTATTCCGCCTAAACTGCGCCAAAAGAGCGTTGGAAATATTCATTCGAACACGTTTTTGGTCTAACGTGAGCAAACGCGGCACCCAACGCGCGGACAGCTTTCTCATGCCTAAATGTTGATTTAATATGTGACAAACACGTTCTTTTGACATGTTCATAACCTCTGCTATCTCTCTCACTTTAATTCGGCGGTCGTCTAGCACCATTTGGTGAACTTTGGCGATGTTTTCGTCGGTAGTTGCAGTTTTTGGACGTCCCGAACGTTCATCGTCTCCCAAGCTCTTACGGCCACGTTTAAATTCAGCAGCCCAAAATTTCAGTGTGGTAAATGATGGTGCAGAGTCCCCATACACAGAATCCAACTCATCTCTTATTTGCGAAGGCGTGTTGCCTTTCAAAAACAAATATTTAATGACAGCTCGATACTCGATTTTGTCCATTTTCACAAAAAAACTCACCTCAACTCACTCAAACGACTGTTACATAAAAACTGCGCGTCCAAAATGGCTGAAGCTTTGGTGAGTAACTGTCAACAGATGAACAACGAAATTCAGTAGCTTTTATTTACGAGTGCTGCCATCTTCACGTTGAGGTCGGAAACTTTTCAGACCGCCCTCGTACTGTACTCTGTTTCTTTTTTTAATTTATGTATTTTATTGTATGGTATAACGTTAAGTATATTCAGTATTATTGTATATTGTATTTCAGATTTTGTGGTAACTACAAGCATATTTTATTGTAATTGAATTTTGACAAATGTACTGCACTAGTAACATGATTAACAAATATTAGTAAAAACAATAATAATAATCACAAAGCCAAAATCGGCCCATTATTTTTTGAGTTCAAATACGCTTAATAAATCTTTAGAATAATATTAATAATAATAATAATACATGCCAATTATTATTATTATTTATATTTATTGATAACTGTAGAGTATTTTTGTAACTGTACTTTATTTTAAGTAAAAACTTATTGTAATCAGATTTTTGGTATAATACTGAATTTCATGCAGAAAAATTAGTGCGCGACCGTGAGATTCTAAATATTTTCATCTTTATATAAAAGTTATAAAAAATTAATTTTAAAGCAAAAGATGTTTTTAGAAATAATGCAAAAAACATTTTAGTAAAAATAAATAAAATGATATTGTAGAGTGTATTATTTATGCAAAAACATAAAACGCTTTAAGTGTAAACTTTCAGAGACTTGAACGCACGGTGAGAAAAGGACTGAAAAGAAAAGCTAGCTGTAGTAAAGAATAAATACCTTCATGTAAAGCTCTGAAACCAATTTTTATAAAAATAAACTTATAATTTCTGTAAATAACCATAAAAAAATATAAATTCTCCTCTAACTAATATCTTTAGAACAGTAAAACTAATTAAGAGAAACAAAATTAATCAAGAAGCAATTTGTCTTTTAAATTTAAGTAAACGCTAGACGTGCTTTAGGCCGTTTTATCTCATTTAGTGTTTCACGACAATTGGAAAACAAAAAATTAGACGTTAGCGAAGAATCCCACTACTTCTATTTAAAGAGTAGTATTTATAACAGTTTAGTTTACACAATTACACAATGGGTAATTTACTTTAATGTAATAACAAAATATGTAAGTTATTTATAACTAGTTTTGTAATTTAATAACAATACAATCTAATACTATAATAATAATTTATGTATATATTTTCAACTTTAAGCTACACGTAGAAACTATAAAAATAAAGATTGGTTTAGTTCATTTCAACATCTACGTAACAACAGATACAACAAAAATATTTCTTCCGATTTTCCATTTTACCTCCCCTTTTCAAAAAATGATACTTTTAAAAAGTATTTTAAAAACTAGTTCAAGGTACTTTTATCAAATAATTTACTTGTATTACTTTACGGTCCCTTCAGAAAATTGCAAATAAAATAAATAACAAATCAGCATGGAGAAATTACAGTCAGAAAGGTTTTTTATTTTTAATCTACTTCTTACGGAGATATTCGTCTTTGGCATCAACTATCACTGCAGTCGTCCCTATATAGAGCGTGGGAAGAAACGAGATTCCGCGATCACATCTCTGGAAAAACCTGTGTAAAGAATCCGCCACCTAATGCAGGATTAGTGTCGGGAAACGTGCATTGCGAAATACAAGAATACAACGTGGTTTACTTACGTATGACGGTGTTTTATGGCCTAACGCATTTCTTCTTTTTATTTACTGTTTATACGTGAACGCCCAGCAAACTGCCCGTGACGTTATTTTAAAAATTTTAATACCTTATTGATTTGTTTTGCTTTAATTGAAACGTGCGGTGAATATCAGTTTTACTATTTGTTTTCTTTTCGTTCCTTTTCTTTTCAAAAGATGGTAATAAAGTTTAGAACGCTTAAAGCTTTATAAGTTCTTCAAGCTCCTCCTACATGTTTCTTTTAACCAACCAAAATAAAACCTTGCAAAACGGAAATTCAAATTTAGTGGCTTGGAAATTACTATATTTAACTGCTGTTGTGCACGCTATAGCTGCTATTGTTTCCTTAATTTCACGACCGAAGTTCTTTTTTTAATTCTATATCCTAAATACAATTTCAGAATTTTTCAAAACCGTTCCAATGCTTAAAGCCTAAATCCAAAATTTAAATATCCATGTTAAGTTGATATCTTAGATTTTTATAAGCGGTGCGTATTATTTGACAGTTATATTATTATGTTAAATTTGTCATAACCTGGTTTTGCATTTTAAAGTTAAAATTTGTCAGTGACAAAGTTACTGGCAATCAAAATAAAGAAAATCTATCAATGGAAAATTTTCAAGGGCATGTTTGTTTGTGAACGTAGACTTTTTATAAGAGATACCCATTGTAATAATTCAAGTGGTAGTTACAATTTGTAAAACAGTTCAGATAGGACTACCAATGTAACGTGATCAGTTTGATCAATGAATTCGAATGCCGTCGCCAAAGTTTATTTGCGCTTAATCTGTAGAAACTGTCAAGGGTACTTTTGGAGGTAGCAAACCGCATTAATCTCCATAACTCTTTTTTTTACAGAAGTGTCTCAAGCCTAATGCAGCCATTACATAGCATGTTTCATTTGGAAAGAATCTTATGCCTGTTCAGTTATTTTTGTCGGCATACAGATTTTGAGGAAAATCTCCGAAAACCATTAGAGGTTCAGGTACATTTTTGTATACAATGCCGAGAAAGGCATCCACCGTCCAAACACACTTTTGATAGTTTTGAGAAATTAAGTGCAGATAACGGCCTTGCTAAGTAGTGTATATGTTACGGTCTAAGCTCGAAATTCTGGCTTTGGCCAGAATTTAAATAGATACCTAAAAGAAGTGAGAAACTTTATTCTTTAATATTAAAGAGCATACACGTTCAAAAAATTAAATTAAAAAATAACCACTAGATTCTAAAATCACGTAACATTCATATGTAGCATAGCAACAAAAATTAGAAAATAATTAAATACAAAATATCATAAGCAGTCAAGTTTTAAATTATTTATTGCAACATTCTATAGATCTATAGCACTTTGAATTACAAAAAAAAAATTAACTTTACACTTACGAGGGTGGTCTGAAAAGTTTCCGACCAACGTGATGATGGCAGCACTCGTAAATAAAAGCTACTGAATTTCGTTGTTCATCTGTTGACAGTTACTCACCAAAGTTTCAGCCATTTTGGACGCGCAGTTTTTATGTAACAGTCGTTTGAGTGAGTTGATGTGAGTTTTTTTGTGAAAATGGACAAAATCGAGTATCGAGCTGTCATTAAATATTTCTTTTTGAAAGGCAATACGCCTTCGCAAATAAAAAAAGAGTTGGATTCTGTGTATGGGGATTCTGCACCATCATTTACCACAGTGAAATTTTGGGATGCTGAATTTAAACGTGGTCGTAAGAGCTTGGGAGACGATGAACGTTCGGGACGTCCAAAAACTGCAACTACCGACGAAAACATCGCCAAAGTTCACCAAATGGTGCTAGACGACCGCCGAATTAAAGTGAGAGAGATAGCAGAGGTTATGAACATGTCAAAAGAACGTGTTTGTCACATATTGAATCAACATTTAGGCATGAGAAAGCTGTCCGCGCGTTGGGTGCCGCGTTTGCTCACGTT
>VTPC01006290.1:6042-17881 GCA_011009095.1 Ignelater luminosus | reverse complement strand
TTGGATACACCATTATTCGCCCGAAACAAAAATACAATCCAAACAGTCGACTGCAAAGGGGGAACCGGCCAAAAAAAAAGCAAAAACTGTTTTTTCGGCTGGGAAAGTGATGGCGACTGTTTTTTGGGATGGTCATGGAGTTATTTTAATCGATTATCTTCAAAAAGGAAAACCCATTACGGGAGCATACTATGCATCATTACTTGACAAGCTAAAGGCAGAACTTGCGAAAAACGGCCACATTTGCAGAAAAAGAAAATCCTGTTTCACCAAGTCTCACACCTCAGCGGTTGCCATGGCGAAAATCCACGAATTACGGTTTGAACTGCTTGACCATCTGCCTTACTCACCAGATCTAGCCGCAAGCGACTTCTTTTTGTTCCCTCATCTAGAGATTGCGCTCGGAGGACAAAAATTTTCGTCAAATGAAGAGGCAATCACCTTCGTGAACAATTATTTTGCAGAGAAAAATGCCGAGTACTATTTAGACGGGTTACAGAGATGGGAGCATCGCTGGGAGAAGTGTGTAGAGTTACAAGGATACTATGTTGAAAAATAAAAAAAAATTTCAAAAAAATGTCTTGTATCTTTGTTAGGTCGGAAACTTTTCAGACCACCCTCGTATTTGCAGCTGTTGTGATGAGCTAAAGAAGGTTTAGTTTGTAAATGGAAACATAATATCTGCTTAATCTTTACAAGACACAAAAAGTAACTAAACTTTAAAAACGTGCCATAATAGCTAACCATTCCAAACCTCTCAATGTACTATGAACTGAATTCAAATTATCAGCTGCAACATACCAAAAGTTCTATAGCATATACTAATTGGAAGTCACTATTGCAAGAATGTAGCATTTGACTTGGAAAGCTCTGTATACATTGTGTCCAGAAGACAATAACAAATAGAAATTTTTTATTATCTATTTCTTAGAAACTCTTAATCTTTAAAAAAATTTTTATTAGTTCTAAGACTTTTAATAATGGTAATAAAATCTTAATATTACAGCAATAATAAAAGAAATTTTAAAAGATTTGATTTAGAAATTTAGAATAACTTTGGGATTCAGACAATTTTTAATGGAAAAACAATGTGTCTTAAATTTTTGTGTGTTTTATGGTTTATTGCACTGATCTGAAAATAAGGTTAATGATGAAAAAGCTTGGGTAAAAATGTTCGGCAAGTTTAACGATGTTACCTAGAGAACAACATTTCAAGCAAAACCATTAAGATTGTCTTTAAGGATGTCGCTAATGATCATCGTTATTGAACCAGTCATAGACAAACAATTTACAAAACGGGCTTCTTGATAGCGATTGGTCAACAGTTTGTAGTCATTTTGTGTCAGTACTCATAACTAAAGCTGGTTCTTGCTCAGGAGGAGCAAAACTAATTTATTAAAGTAGTTTGTTTGCGCATAAACTTGACGGAAATTATGATGCAGTAAAATACTGTTATCTGATCGGATAGAATAAAATAAAAATTGCCCTGTCTAAAAAATGATTATTTTATCTCAAGACGAGATAATTTGTATTTTTTCATTTCTATTTGTTCATAATTTATGCGTGAACATAAACTGTTAATAAATTAATTCTGTTTCCCCTGATTACGGCAATGTTAGTAAGATATAAGTCCCAGCTTTAGTCATGACTTATGAGAATGGAAAAGTAAGTTAAAAACTTTAACCAATCGCATTAAAGAATGTATATAAACGCAACATGCAACTACCTGAGAACTTGACCCATATTGATTAAAAAGGATAAAAGTCACAGTTCACAGTTTGTAGTAGCTATTTCTGGTGTATAAATTTCTCATTGTATACGGGGTGTCCCGTAAATGCCAATAAAGCTTCAGGTAACCACAAACCAAGAAATCGAATCAAAATGAAGCCAGTACTGATTTAACAAATGAATCTGTTGAAACAACAATATTACTCTCAATAAAGCATTGAATTTAAAGATTTCTCTTTTTGAAGATGGTGTTAAAAATTGAATTCTTTCCAAAAAGAGATGTGACAAACATGCAAATCTTGGATGTACTGATAAATCTGATAAAATTAGTTGTCAGCAAATTCTTTCAATTTTGGTCTGTTATCACTGGAATAAAATTGATAAATCTTTCATTCCTTGCGATATTTTTGTTGCTGTATTTCTGAAGACTTTTAGTTCGTATCTTTTTTGATTTTATAATATTTAGTTTTTTCTTAGACTTGTCATAGAATGTGAATAAGTGGACATGATTTGAATTTGCGGTGGATGTAATGGTAACTACAATGAAGCCGTTCTAACATGAGCCAAGAAATGTTGTAAAGCTGAAGGAAGACGATTTTATCATGTTTATCCAAAACAATTTTCAATTGTTCTTCCATCTATTTAAAAAAATGAGGTTGATGATGATTACTCGAAACTAAAACGTTGTACAGAAATTTTGTTAGCGTAATTTAATCGAGTGTAAAGGGTGTCAATGGAAAAGTGGTTTTAGTCTTCCGATATCTCTTCAAATAAATGAAAGAAAAAATAAAAACGAAAATCGAGAAATCAATTTTTTTTAAATATCTCAGAAACTATCCAAGGTATCTAAATTTTGCAAACGCCAACGAAAAGGTCCTGTAAATAGCCAACTTTCATCCCATTTAACCGATCCTGTATCTCTTACCGTTTCCAAGATCCCCATGATATGCATCCTTATCTTGGACACATTGTATACACCAGGTGTTTTATTTAAGTTAGAGAGTTTTATTCCTCTGTATATTGGAAACGAAGCACTTTACAACAGAGACCTATAGCAAGTTGAATAGGGTTTTCTTCTAGTTTGGGTATGTAGAATATGCTGTTACATTTTATGTTGCATTCATTATGAAACACCCTGTATGTATTATGCGATTCGAATGTTTCTACTTGTTTTTATTTCGAACCACAACAATCTTGGTCACTTTATTTTACATTGCATTTAATTTAATTTAAGTGTAGCACAACTATTGCGCGTTGTGCTATAATTCTGAGATAACTAAAACTCGCAAAAGTTTATTGCTGACTCTTAAAGGTAAATATAGAAAAATGTAAAGAAATCTACTGCGAAAGCCAATCTAAATTATTTGTTTACTCAATTAAAGTGGGTGTCGACCAATTACATTGATGGGGAAATCACGCTTTTAAGAATAATAAATGATAATAATAATAGCGGAACAAATAATATTTCCAGGTTAATTGATCGTCTTGGTTTTGTTTTTCATATCTTTAAAATGTTTAGATTTGCTAACTTGTATCGAGGTGTACATGCTTGAACTGTTTTAAAAGGCTGTGTATCTTTTGTTGTTCATGCAGATAATTTATCTTCAGAAACCAATTCACTTTGACCAAGCATTCAAAATTAATTCAAATTATTGTCTTTACAAGTTTAATAATCTGCATGTGATAAAGACAAATAATAAGATTTAAAATAATAATAATAATAATAATAATAATGAAAAAGTGTTGACCATTTTCGTTTCTTTTGCTAAAATAACTTACTAATGCAATAGATATTAATCTTAACTTACTTTTCTTTTAATTTGCATTAAGCAATTTACTTTAAATGTTTCATTAATGAAATTCTAAAATATCGAAGTTGCATTCGAGCCTCGTTACGTAGTTTTAAAGAATTAACTTACTTAAAAGGTTATATAATGAAGAAAAAACCACGAGAACTTTTAAACTTTCATCGTGTAATTAAATCATAATTAAGTTAAACAACTTGGTTTTGACAGCATAGTGGTCCCGCCTTGTCCTACCTCCGGTAGTGTCTTAATCTGTAGCAAGAGCCGGTCCTTTTGCCCCATGCCGTGAAAAGGGTGCCGCTGGAGTAGGGTCGACCCCACGGACTGTAGTGGGAGCACCAAAAACACTCACAGTCGGCTCTTTGCGACTCACTACGTTCACCTGTGTTGTCTTCAATGAATACAGTGCGTGCGCGTTCGTGTGTACTATAAATTATTATTATTATCGTTTTGGAAGGTTGTTTAGAAAAATTCTTAAGTATAATTTAGCTCCAAATTTGATGTGGCACTATTGGGATATGTTTCAAACCTTTCAGATTCAATCACTGAAAGTATTGGTGATGGTGATTCAAACGTAAGGTGTATAAGGATTCCTTCTGCTGAAAATGTTATTTAAGGGTAACAGCAGCCGCTTGGAGTTGCTTATTGAAAAAATTCATACGAATAAAGAAAATTCTGAAATTGGAGATACTGTTTCAGGTAATTTTGTTTTAAGTATATACTTGTTGCTTTACGTTAAGCTTTAGCTTAAATTCAGGATGTCCTTATCATGTTCAGTTTATTATCATTATTAAGTCAGAAAATATGATTGTTTCCTTTGGTTAATGACATAAGCGACACACTTTGGATAATTTTATTTTTAATTTTCCTCAAATTAAATAAATTTTGGCTTTCTGAAATTTGGATAAAATTAAAGTAATGGAATCTATTTAGTGAATACTACACTTATACTATCTGTGCCTAGGCACTTTCAATTAATTAAATTAAATAGCAATTATCTGTTGTTTTCGGAATTTGATTTAAAAAAAATGTAAGTAACAGTTGACAAAATTAACGGTCATTCATTATTAATTAAGTAATGAAAAGACAATTTTAGTAGTAAGAATTACACACTTAGCACTGACTTTGTCTATAAATTAATTAATAACAATCTGGTATTATAAGCGACTACTTTTGCAAGTTAAGAGAATTTATTAACAATTGTCTAAAGAATTTACAGCACCAGTTGGTTGTTTTGAAAATATGCTGCTGCTGCACTAATTAAGACATACTACATATATTACTAACAAGATCTAATTTTAAAATCACACGCCAATAGCCATTTATACACATTTAAATTTATTATAAATAAAACATAGGATAATAAAATGAAGTTGCATTAAGACCGATTGAAGAAAGTCGTAATAAATATTTCGAAAACTTTCGAAATGTTTTAAAATACTAACAACACTTTGTCATTCCTTTACGGTTCACGACAAAATCATTATTAAGGTCATTTTTCACACAGAACTTCTAATTGAGTTATTTCTCACGGAGTTGTAACAGTAGGTGTCATACTCTCCCATTTTTTGAACATTTCCTCAATTTGATAATTTCCTAATTCTATTACACCCGCACATTTCCAGCAGTTAACATTACATTGCTTTGTAGAAATAACTTGCGAACACGAAAACTCATTACGTGATAATAATGTGCCCTAAGCTGTAAAATAACCCTGAACGTTACCCCCTGAGTTTTGAAAAACAATCTAGGAATGTTTCGTAGTATAAAATGATATGCCCACATATGCACTCTCCTTCCTGAAAGGACCTTAAACGATCCATCTCAATTTAAGGATGTAACATCTCATCACGTAATATTTCACTCTATTATCCACATGGAAATGGAAGATTTGGACTGCTCTTTTGAAATAACAACCTGAAGGAAATGTGGAGTCATTTGTCTGCATTACTTGATATGTATGTGTAGTGTCAGCTTAATAGACCCCATCAAATATTTGTCTTGGGTGTTGAAAAAGTCGCTTTTTGATTTAATAAAGAATGTACTCCCAATCATTTCACTCGGAACGAAGTAGTAAGCGTTGTATGCTTTCTTAAAAATGATGGTTTAGGTAGTGCGATACTTCATAGTAATGGAGATTAAGCTCTGTTTATAACGCCAATACTGGCAGATAATAAATAATTGATTCTTTGTAAATGATGAAATTGCTGTTATCCTATAACAAATTTTTTGATTTTCCATATTTTGTTAGGTACAGGTATATTCATATCTTTTCAACAATAATACAGCGATGCAGAAGGCATATTATCGAAATACCATAGATTCTGACATACGATTTCCTAGAGGGTAGAGACTTGTTTTGGAAATCGTTTTTGAGTGAAAATCAAGGTATTGTCTATGTCGACTATACAGGTGTATTTTATTAGACAATTTATTGATAAACTGAAAGCAAATCAAAATAAATTAATTAAGTAATGAAACAAGAATTACTTCAAGAATTTGCAAAAAGCAGTTACCACCGTTACCAAGGTGATTGCTAAGTAATTCTGCATTTCTATTGGTTCGTAGAAAGCGGGGTAAATTGTTATTGAAACGGCCTAAAAGATAAATACAACTAATTAAATTAAATTCTCGGCCACCTTGTACAAGAAGATGAATTGTTAAAACCTTAGTGAGCGTTTATAAACTATTAACTGCCAATAAAGACTTAATTTTATCTTCACATAGTTACAAAAGCGAAAAGTTTCTCAATTATATGGGGCAAATTGAGAAGTTTGATGGCATTTCACAACAAATAAGTTCTTAGGTGTCTTTATAGTTATGCATACATAAATGGTATAGTACATATTCAACCATCAAAAGTCATTAAATGTTTAGTTTTATATTTAAAAAAAATAATTTGTCAAAACCGGCACTTTGTTCCAGTAAGCAGCCGCTCTGCACTAGAAGTCGGCCCCAAGGTCCCAGTAGCTGATGTTTAAATAAACAAAACTGTAAACATTGTGTAAACGTAATGATTGTGATTGCGTACAAGCTCTTGGAAACTTTATTCAGATCACATGTTTGACTAATAAAATCTTTATTAGCGATATTCCCATAGTAAAACGAAAAATCTAGTATAGGGTAAACGCACCTAATTACGTCCGGCTCCAGCAGTCCACCGACGAATCAATTATTGTTTTATAAATAAATTATCGCACCATAAATAACAAAGATTTTTAGCTCTGTGTTATCTACCATCCTTCGTTCTAAGTATTATGTTACATTCATTCCGGTAAATAAAAGTTATATGTTAATTATTAGCATTTATTTACTGCCAGTACGTGATTGTGTCTACTACGACTGCCATTGAGTGCGGTTTTATTAACGAGAAACGGTTGCATTTTAGGTAAGATTTGCGCAATTTTGTGAACATCTTTGTAAAAATTTTTGCTTGGTAAATTAAAGCAATGGTCCTTTTTAATATTTAATACAAAAAATCCTGGATTTTAATTAAGCAAATGTCGAAAAAAAAGTAGGCAGAGTACCGGTATTTACAGATTCGTCTAGTCACCTGCTCGCCACCTTCCACTGTCGTGCAGTAGGTATTCCACAATACTGAGATTTTATATTATTGTTGCTCGACTTTTTAATTTAATTTTGTTGATTAGCACCCACATTTATTAATCTTTCCATCATTTATTTGATGGTTATTATTCTCTTCAAAAGAAAATCTAATTTTAGGAAGTCAACATGTCCAAACAACCAACTTAAGTGAGAAATTAACTTTTAAAGAGTATCGTGTAGAGAGTAGGAATTAAATTCATTTGTTTATTAATTATTTATTTATTTTGTATTTGCATGTATTTTTTATATAAATTGTTTTCGTTTCAATAAATCGTTTATGAGTAAATGCAAGAAAGGCATAAAATTGTTAAATTATTTTATGCTTATGGCGAGATGAGTTTGGTAGAATTAAGGATGTTAGAGGTGGGTTTTGTAGGTCTCTATGAGATGTAACCATATAACAAGAACAAGACGTTGCTAATATGCTGTACTAATTACTTAATTACTGTAAATATTAAAATTGCAATTTTAATTGTAGATTTCCTAATAGAATATCCTTCTGGTGTTGATAAATAATTCATAATTTTATCACAACTTTCTCAAGCACATTGTTTTTACGCAACAACCATCTGCCTCACCAATCACTTTTGTAGAGAAAAAGAATAGAGTTGAGTAAATGGAAAGTTTCAAAAATGGAATCTTTACTAAAACTTTCTCGGAAGGGAATAATTATCTCAGAAAAATTTTTAAAATTGTATAAGAAATTTTCAGGAAAGTTTTCTTAGAGAGCAACAAATTTTATATTTTTAATTTCCCGCCAAAATGATGAGTAGTTTTGAAGATTTTAAATTAAATCTGGCGTTATAGCTTAAGTGTTTTAATAGAGATTTGTGAAAAATAGTATTTTTCTGAAATCAACGCAATTATGTGGAGTACATACAACCTAAAAATGAAATATTATTGTTTCAGATTTTATGTTATTTATTTCATGATTTCAGAAAAAACTTAATGTGTAACTTGTTACTAAAATTCTTTTTTATCATTTATGATAAAAAATTCAACTTCAGTCATATTGTTATTCAAATAGTAAACAAGCATTCTACATGACCTTGAGTAAAATGGAATCATTTTACTGAAAACAGAAAGAAGGCATATTGCTAAGTTACAAAGTGTATTTCACATTTTGTATCATTGTACATTTCTTTGATATACATTTTTACCCTGTGGACAAATGTTGTTTCTTCCTATTGTGCTTATAAAATTAAAAATAAAGATCTGCGGTTAACAGAATGTTGACTTTTCGATTCGTTCGCCAACAGCAAATCCTATTCCATCTCCCTTTCTCTGTTGCAAAAGAATAGAGACCAAATATCTTAAAAATTAAATTTATCTCAGATTCTTTATCCTAAATTTCGAGATTCTTAGAAATTTGTAGCCCGTATCGTCGCAGCAGACTCATAAATCATTTTTATGACCCGTCGTTTGATAGTATATGCAAATGAGTTTTGAGATGCTACTTAAGGGTAAAAGTAGTGGTTTGAGTAACTTTTCCCATCCCGTCGATTGTCCAATGATCAGAGACCTGCCGTCATCTCAACAAATCATCAGGTTGAGGGGAAAGGGCTCGCAACATGGCGAGTCAAAAATTTTCCTACCTCAAGCGCGGTGTTAAAAGACATGCGTGATATCGCTCATTCTTTGTATATATTTGTTTATTGCGTACCTTTTTTTCTCTTTTTTATATGTGTGTGTGTATTTATGTAAAACTGTATTTGTAACCTCTTGGTTTGTCTATTTGTTACCGCACTTGTAAATATTTATCTAAATTCTACGTGTGTCAATAGATGTTTTATTTTGACTTTAATCGTTGTTAGTTTTTTGCCAATACGCGTAGTGAGATTTGTTCCAGGAAACATACGATTCGCCTCTTCGGAGGTTATCTTTCTAAGGCCAACCCCACGAATAAGCATTTCCAAGACAGCAATGGTTGGTTAGTCTTAGGATCAGCTGTTTGCCTATATCGGTCAAGGTTGACTAAGACTGGCGCCCTTTCAAAAGTAACCCTATTGCTACCGTTTTCCGCCATTAAAGCCTTCTACGACCCCGACCCAATCTCTGATCAAATAATCGTTTCTTCAGGCGTATTATTTTATGTTGCGTCATTCTAATAGGGTCACTAAACCCACTTTTACACGTAACAAGTGTTGCGTGCTGTATGTGCTGCTGCACCATCTTGCTGAATGGTGTTATTAAAAAACAATGGACCATAGATCCTGCGTCTTAACATTGTAATCCATACACCAACCTTCTGGGGTTGCAAACTTGTTTCTTCATCATTGTAAGGTTTCTTTGTGGCACAGTTTCTGTAATTTTGACTGTTCACATAGCCCGACAAATGCGTCATCAGACATAAATGTAATATTTAATATGTTACCATTGTTTAAATGTTGCATAAACCACTGACAGTATTGAACTCGTAACTAATGATTATACGGAAACAGTTCTTGTATTACAGAGACTCTTTAGGGATGCATATGTAGCTCTTTTTTTAATGCAACTTGGCAACTTCCATATGAAAGTCTCGTGGAAAAAGTTGTTGGTTAGATTGTGGTTTAAAATAGTTTAAATTGTTTAATGACATGTATTTAACTGCTTCAGAAATAAATAGCCCTGCCAGAATTTTTTATTCAAGTTTGCTAATAAAACAATTAAGTTACTACAAGTGATACATAATTCAAAGTAGCATTTGAATGCTTTTAAAGCATAGATGAAGCAAAACATAACATTTGTTTAATGCAAATAGATTCCTACCTGTTTCAATGGGTAAGCGTTTAAGTGATTTATGAGGACTGCGATTGATTCTCATCTGCATGCTCTCGAGAACTTCCTCAGTTAATACAGTTGGTCTACCAGATGATTTGCCTTTGCAGATGCAATGTTTTTCTTCGAATCGGTTAAGTATAGCATCTCTACGACGTACACAGACATCGTCGTCGACTTGCCCTTCAGGAAAAGCTTGTTCAAATTGTTGAATACAAGATTGTAACGAGTAAGTTCATGAATAATCGGTTGCGAGATTAGTTTGCTTTGCTTTAATCGAGTCGTGTGTATTTTCGGACGCTTGCTCACTATCTAGATTTTCTGAGGTTTTCACTTTACAAAAAAGATTTTTAATAGAAAATAATACTAAACACTAGTTTCCGTAACTCTTGTGAGGCATTTATTATGTTGCTTATGATTTTAACATTACCATGTCTACTTATTTTATAAAAATTAAGCAATATGAAAATAAAATGCATATAGAAAAAATAGAATTTGCGTGGGAATCAAATCTACGTACTTTTCTATCGGGCCCAATGCTCTACCTTTAAGCTAGCAAATTGTTCCCCAAGCGAAATCTAAAGTATACTGTAAGTATAGTTATTAAGTTATGTGACAATATGATAAATGTGTATAATAGTACATATTTGTAGTTAATAGTCTGCAGTCGCTAAGAATTAAATACAGACAGATACCTATGTACGACGTAATATTTACTCCTGCCGTATTTATCTCATATACAGTGTGTCCTTCAATATGCGGAACAGACCAATATCTCCACAATTTTCAAAGCCACTTACAACAAACTATATATATATATACAAGAAATTGTTTTGTAATACCTAAGTGGAACGAAACGGTCATGCAACGACGTAAACGGGATTCATTTTGAGCATTTAATTTATTTTTGTTTTCTTTCTTAATCCTTTAAATATTTGAAGATTTAATTTGTAGTTTTATTTCTTGGGAGCCAGTTTATAGAAGCTGAATTAAAAATTAATCGAGAATTAATAATTCGGTATTGTTTCTAAGATACAGTCAGATTCTGACTAATCGGATTATCAGAATTGACATTTAATTTAGTATTAAATTTTAATCTTAATGAAATATTTAATTCACCTTTTAGAAATTGATCCTTAATGTTTTTTTTTGAACATTTTTTAATATCCTTTTATTTTTTATTTTATTTGTTTAATTCATCTGTTAGCTAGACAAGCTTAGATTCTGTCTATTCCTGGCAAAACATTTAGTAATAATTAATAAAATAGTAATTACAAAAAAACACGTGTTTCATTATTACATCTTAAGTATGATAAGATTGCAGATGTTTAATGTATCAGATAGTCTTTTATCTTCTATGTTACTGCTCCAGATTCCAGATTTTGCATTGAACTTCCTTCCCTAAAGTTTAATTCAAGAAAATAGCAAAAACAGTTTTAGTATTACAAATAAATAAGTCGATATGACTTATATTCTAATGAAATCACAAGGAGTATAATTTTGAACAATAATTAAACTGTGACAGGACAAGTGATTCGCACAGTATTCTCTTCTGCTTCTGTATCGAAAACTATGGTATTGTCCAGAGTAACTCCTAGGTTTTTGGCTACTGTTAATTTAATTTTGTTAATATTTTCCCTGAACTTACATTCAATTAGTATTTTCCCAGATTTTGTATTCTTTATTCTATTAATATTTAATTCTGCCTTTATCTTATCTATGAATTGTTTAAATATCTTTTTTATATTATTAGGGTTAGGTTTCATGTTCGCTATTCAAAATAATACAATATTTGATTGTTACTTGTTATTAAGAATTTCGGAATGCGTTGGACCAACTAGCTTAGGGTGTTCTTGTTTCTTTAAGTCTAAAATTTCTTTTTCTTGTTTTCATTTCATGTTTAAAATATTTGATTATCCGTATCATTTAATTCATGTGGT